>CAJNOI010000728.1:0-28296 GCA_905250115.1 Adineta steineri
TTTTTTTTTTCTTTTTTTATATTCTCTTCATCCGACACATAACGTGCACATACATGGCCTCACGCACACATACACATAGACATTAACTAAAAATAAATATTTGAAATAAATGTTCACATAAATTTCAAGTTAGAAAAACCTCAACAATACTTATTTAAGATAAGAAATATTTATTTTTAGACAAAAATTTAATAAAACTATGTATTCACTTATCTTTATGTAAATCAAAACCTTGATTTGATTTAAGCTGAATAATTAACATTTTTATTCATTGAAATTGTTTTTTAAAACATTTTCTCACGTTATTACTTATTAAAAAAAAGATAAAATATCATTCTTTCAAAATAATTATCGTATTCTTCGCAGAAGAATTTCATTCCTTATTTTCTAATTTACTTTTTTTCAACAAGTACTCCATATCTAACTATGATAATTATGTTTAAGACTAGAAAAGAGAAATATTTTTGTCAATATGAATGTTATATTATGAATGAAGACATCCTTTTAGAATATAGATTAGTTATTTTATCATCTTAGAAATTTCATTAGGACATATCATAAATAATTTATTAATTAGAATGTCTTATTATTATTCGAATATTTTCTTTTTACAAGTTTATTAGACAGAAAATTCTCTCGAAATTCTATTAATAGAATTTAATTGTTGCAATAAATGATAGAGAGAGAGAGACAATAGAGTCCGATGATATCGTGATAAACTCTTACTTATTACGAGGTTTTACCAAGAGGGAACTAGCAGGCATTCAGCACCTGCCTAGCACCTGTTCGGCGTTTTTCGGTGCTGGATGGGAGCTCTTATCTCCTGAGTTTTTACCAAATGTCTCATTATTGATTTATGATTTTTTAAAGAAAAAATGAGTGATATTTTTCATTCTACAATTGAAAATTGTTGTCAGAAGAAAGTATAAAATTTTTTTATTCTTATCACAAAGACAAAGTTCGTTGCGGTAGATAAAAAGCCACTAAACCATCATTTCGGTTCACGTCAACAGAAAAAATGCATTGAAAATTAACTTTTCATGTATTTTTCAATGATAGAACTTAAATAAATTTGTTTCTTTCATGATCATAATATGAAACACATGATGATTTACTCACTTTATCACAAAAACATTGTAGACAATGTCCCGAAAATCATGATCATAACTTTTTATCACTATTTTTTAAGAATTGTCATGTCGGACATTATATAAATATAAATATATATGTAGATTTTGTTCTGTTTATATAATTCATCATTAGTTGTTATTAATTATTTTATCTTTTCTATATATTTCAATTGATCTAGTAAAATAATTCTATAATAGAATCAATATATTAATTAAAAATAAATCATTAATAAAAGATATCCATAAATCTATATTTAGTTTTATCATTTTTAATGAACCGCAAGTGTAACACCAGAAAAGATTTCCGATGCTAATTTTTCTTGATTGATATGACAATTTAACGATGTTTAGAAAGTTCTTAGTCATTCGTCATTCAATAAAATTCCTATACATCAAAAATTTTCTGTGATGGGACCTGGCGATGAAGTAGGAACTATTGCGTTAAAAATAATATTTATCTTATCGATCAATGATAGATATTGATTCTTTACTACAAAAACGATCGTCAATAATTAAATAAACACAATGAAAAATAAGAAATAAAGAATTTATTTACATATTTTATATTCACATGTTCATTTCTAACATTAATTATCTATCAAATCTTAAGAATTTTATATAAAGATCAAAAGTTTTCTAGAAAAAAATGTAATCCTATTTCGACTAATGAAAGAATAACATCAGCTGAATTATGAATTACTAGTGAAAATTCTTATCAAATAGAATTAATCGTCTCATTAGCAAAATCGAATAAATTGGAAAGAGAAAATAAATAAATGATAATAAAGTTATTGTTAAGTTATTTCTTCTCTTAATTGTCGAAAATCCAATAAGAGTAAATATGATTACATTTCAAACAGTTAAAAGATCTGAAAAAAAATTGAATGTATTATTATTTTATTTTCGAAAAATAAAATAAATATGTTTAAAATGAAAGAAAATAATATAAAATTAAAAAACAAATATTTGCAATGATTCATATTTTACATCTATATCTGTACTAATAAATTCTAAAAAGTTGAATTATTCTTTTAATTAACATATATATTCTGAGATTGTCTTAACAAGTGATTAAAGATTTAAAGAGAATAAAACATAAAATATATATTAATTCTTATTCTACTAGTAATAAACAAGTACTGACAAAAAAAACTCTAAATCATCGATCTAACATCTATTCTATTAAAATTTACCAATAAATATTGAGTAAAAGTAAAAGAATGATAATTTTCATCATGGAATTCATTTTATTGTTTTAAAAATCTATTGATTATTTTAGAATGTAGTTTTGTTAAGATATTAATAAATATTCTTTAATAATATTCAATTTGTCTAATATGAAAGATATTGAATATCTACGTATATTTTGATAAATAAATGAAAAAGAAAAGTTGAAATAAAAAAATGTTATTTTTTCATAATAATATTTAATGATCGTCTTCCATTAATAATTTTAGGTCGATGTTTTTCATAAATATTTGTTGATATTTCATAAGATAATTGTGCAATAGATTTTTTTAATTGTTTTTCGTCATTAATTTGTTTAATTTGAATAAAATAATTTTTTAAAATAAATATTTCTGCTCTACAATCATAACAATGATCAATTCCTTCTGTTTCAATATGATCTAAATCATTTTCATAAAACATTGTTCGTGTTCTATTATAAAAATATTTTATTGAATTTTCAAATTCTGAAATATTATATTGAATCATTTTAGCATTTCTTTCAACAATTAATCGACATTGAATTGATTGTTTTGAAGACCATAAATCTAATAAAATTTCTCCATTTAAATATTCGTATGTTCGTTGATGATAATGAGGAAGAGAAAATGTTAATAATGATGCATATGGTTTCATAATTTGATACCATTTCATTTGATTATTCATATGTTTATCTAGATCATTTTCATTTCTAGATGTTTTTATATTACAAATAAATAAAATATTTTCATATTTTTTAGAATATTCTTCTGCTAATTTATCGGAAAAATGTTCTGATTTGATTTCAATTTGATTTGTTTCATTTATAAGAAAATTTTCTTGATCAAAAAGAATAAATTTGATATAAGAAAATAATGAAGTAAGATAATTGAGATGTATTCCAGGTGCAGCACCAACATAAATAACAAAATTATTTTCTTTTGATGAAAATTCAGTTAAAAATTCAATTTCTGATAAAAGAATTTTTCGTTCTTCCCAATATTCTGTTGTATTGATTTCACGTGCATTTTTTATTTCAATTATTGATTTTTTAACTTTACGATTTTCATTTGTAAAATTTTCTTTATTAAAAATAATTTGTTCATGATTAATAAAAACTTCACGTAAATGTGGATTTTCATCATAAATACGTTGATCATTATTATTAAGTTGTAAATCTCCAACATCAAATCTTTGTTCAAATTCTAGACGTTTTAAAAGTTCTTTTTCATCATTAGATAATTTTGATCGATCAATAGAAGATGCAATTAATGGAAATTTACTTTTTCGTACATTATTACTATTTTCAGAAGAACATTGATTTTCATCTTTTATTCGTGGAACATTTCCTCTTTCTTTCGAAAATCTAAAACATTATTATTTTAAAATCATCAGTTTTTTAGTCTCTTTCTCTCTCTATATATCAATTTTTAATATCTGATGTCACGAAGAAAAGATCTTTAACTCTGAAGAAAGTTTTGCCTATAACTATTTGTTTAAATGAAATAAAAGAAGAAGTCTGTTGAAAAGTTTTTCTCGTTATTTTCACAAATAATCATTATATATTATTTGAATGAAACTTACTTTCGTGATGTTAATAATGGTCGAAATAATTTCATCATTTCAATAGACCATTCAATATCATTCATTGCTCTATGATTAACTGTATCTCGTCCATTTGAAGCAATTTGTTTTGAAAATTTTGATCCTGTTTCAGGTGCCCATCTTTTGATCATTTCATAAAATGAACTAACATCAATAACACGATAATGAAGATAATCATGAACAATAGGCATTTCAACTTTTAAAACTTCTTTATCAACATGAATTGAACTACCTGCTAATGGACAAGCTTTTTCTGGACAATGAGATTTTAATAGATCTAATAATTCCTTCTCCATTTCTTCTTTTCTAATTCTTGAAGCTAAAACATCTTTAAATAATCCATTTCCACCATCATCAATATCTTTAAATGCATTTTGATGCCATTCACCTAATTCAGAGATGGTCTCTTCATCGAAATGAACAACCCATTGTTCTAACAAATTCAAAAAACATTTATCATTTTTAATAAAAAATATCCTAGAAAAAAGGTTTCTGTGACGATTGACTAAATTATTTTCGTATAAGAATAAAGATTAAATTTTTAAAACTGAAAATATTGAAAATTAATCATTATTGCTAACTTTCTATTTCTTTTTTATTTGAAACGTTCGAAAACTAAGAAAAACTTTTATTAAAAACGAATTCTAATGATTATTCTATAAGTAGAAAATAAAATTTTAATTTAAAATAATCTTTAAATAAGAATTCTATTTCTATGTTTTAACTATTATATATTTACAGTTTTTCTACAAAATATGTTAAAAAGATTTATCTAGAATCTTATTATCGAAATCTTAATTTAAAGAACATGTAGAATCAAAAAAAAATTAATATAATATAAAAGTGAATTTACTTCGTTGAATTTCATTAAGATCTTTATCAGTAATAATAACAGCACATTCTAAAATTTTTGGATTTTGAAAAGATGTAAATTCTAAATCCATCCAAACAATATTCATCATTTTATCTTTTTGTTGTTTAATTGCAAATTGATCATATGTTTCTTTTATTGTTTTATCATCATCAAATTCAATTAAAAGATCTAACATATCCCAATCTTCATTTAATTTTGCAAGATCAATTGGAGTCAAACCATCTGATTCACGTTTAAAAAATGTTCGTAATTGATATTTTGTAATAACATGACGAACAACTTCCAAATAATTTTTATCAACAAGTTCATGTAATAATGTATTTTTAGTTTTATTTGATAAATTTCTCCATGAATTTACTTGACGAACATTAAATTCATCAAAGATTTCATCAAGTTCTTTTATAATATTATTTTGAGAAATTTTACTTTTTAAAAGTTTTTCTAATTTTTTATTGAGATCTTTCATCGACATTTTTGATTTTATTATTTTATCTAAAAAAAGAAAGAATTGACTAAAGAAAAGCATTGTTTAAATACACATTTTTTGTATAAGATACCGACGCAAAATAAAAGAACTTACAAGAATAACAACAGAATGGAAAAATTATTCTATTTTACTTCGATTACTCACATTGGGAAAAAAAATAAAGCAAGAAGAACAAAAAAGAAATGTTAATGTCTTTAAAAAAAAGCAATGATTCATTGAATCGATAGAAATTGCAAGTTTAAACACGAAAATAATACAAAACATTTTCTTTTTCTTTTTCTTTTGACGTCAAATATAATAAAATCAAATTATTAATACAGATCAAAATTTTTCTTTCTATTTATAAAATATTCTGTCAATGGGAAAATATCTATCATTAAAAAGTAACACGTTATAAATTGAAATATTAACAAGATATTTAATATACAAAAAACAAGAAAATATTATTTCTTTCAATAAAACAAATTTTGTTTATTTTAAAGATAATTAATAAATTATAGATTTATATTTAATATATGTAGTTTGGAATAAAAGATATACAATTCGACTATTAATTATTACTATTAATTAAAATTAATTTATTTAGATTTTTATAAGAAATAATAATTCTTAAATGAATTATAATTTTTTCTATTTTATTATACTTTACAAATATTAATAACAGTATTTTACTGCTAGTAATTGTTTCGAAAAGAAAACGATTTATTTATAATAGATACGAAAAAAACTAAACACAATATTCTAGTCTAAATATAAAATAGTTCTATAAATTAATCTAACGTGTTTATTTGTACAACTGATTTTTATTTGACAAATTGTTCTCGTAGTTTATCAAAAGTTAAAATATATTTCTTCAGTATTATTATTATTTTCAATTAGATATTTTCTTATTACTTTAAAACTAATTCGATTGAAATGAAAATATCTTTAGCCTTGTTATTATCAGATGAACGTTAATGGTAGAAATAATTATTAAAAAAATCATATGCAATAAGGGTGAGTGTGGTTATTGATATTATATGAATCACACACTCACACCCTCAAATACATGCAAAGTACTTGTAAAGTTGATCGAAGAACTTGAAAATTAACTTCAGATACAAAAGTTCACTGTTTCCCTCGTTGATATCTTCATCCAATGTTATGCTATAGGACTGAAGATTTTTTCATGGTATACGCCTAACATATCCTGAAAATGTTAGTCAGTTTGGATGTATCTGAACTGAGATCGTTTTTGAGGGGAAAAAATCTTAACGACGTTGCATAGAAAAGATACTTGTAATACTCATTTTAGTGATATCACTTATTGACAAAGCAATTATAAAAAAACATAAGAATGTAATTTAATTTTAGTTTGAATATATTTTAAATTTTTAAAAACCATTTTATCGTATTTTGTACATGAGAATAATCAATTTGCAAAATGGCTGTATACAAACAGTATGGATCTCGTTCTTCACGTTGATAATAATCAATGTTTCTTGTTTCAACTATGCTTTTATATTATCTTTTGAAAATGATCTTGAGATGGGTGTGGGTATGAAACGGAGGGATACCTTCACCTTATACGTCGGCATTTTAGCTGTCGACATTTTATTACCGACAGTTGACTACTAAATTTATTGTAATAGTCATTCATGTTGCGTTACATAAAAGAGAAAAAGAATTGTGATCGTTTGATTCTCACTCATACAGCTCTAGGCAAATATCTGTTCTATTCTCTTTTCTTGGTATGCATCAAGGACGTTTTTTATCAAGTTTATTGTCGATCATAAAGTTAATATCAATACTTTATTTGAATACAATCTATCACCAACATTTGCTTCAATCAACAATCGTATATATGTCCTGTGTTACTATCGACCAATTTTGCAGCCAAGTCAGTCGATAAAATGTTTCATGTCATTTTAAACTTCATGTTGCGGCTTGCGAATCGTTTGCATGTTTATTTTGCTTAGTACAACTCCAGATAAATATCTGTTCCGTCTTCTTCTTCTTAATTTTCTAATTAGGTCACAAGAATACCTTCTTATTCGATCAGTGATAATGCATGAAATAAAGACGCGCGCCGATCGATCACTTTTCCTCATCTCTTTATGAGACATGAATGAAATTTGTATAGAATTTCCCGTCCAGGATCCAACTTTTCCATCAAATTCTATTTTGAATTTTAACCTAAAAAGTTGCTTAAATAAAGGCTTCCATCAGACTAACTTTTGAAGAAAACTAGAATTTTTAAACAAAATTCTGCTAACAGATTACTTCTTATAGAATAGTGTAGTCGAGGCCATTATGTGGGCAAAGTTTTAAGCTATAGTTCGAAAAGATAATTTTGCTGAAAAACTGGAATCCTCGATGATAGAACCAATAAAAACTTCACATCTTAGTGGAATCTCAATAAGAGTAAGAATCCTTTGAAAACAGGGTGTTTTAGTTTAGTAGTCAGCAACTACTAGACAGAATAAGAGATCAAAAGTTTTAGTGCACATTTTTTGTCATTT
This sequence comes from Adineta steineri, assembly GCA_905250115.1. NCBI lineage: Eukaryota > Metazoa > Rotifera > Eurotatoria > Adinetida > Adinetidae > Adineta > Adineta steineri. The sequence goes on from CAJNOI010000728.1 coordinate 7,804, forward strand.
TTTTAGCAATTGATACAGCGTTGTTCCTCTGTCACTAAGCGACCATCATTTTTCAGATGATCAAACATTTAAATTTCAGTTTCGGTTCTATATCGATGTCGAGTTCTGGACTATTTCTTGACGAATGAACTATTCTGTATAAATTTACTAATACATACATATGTTTCAGATTCAATGTTACTCAAAAATAACTTTTATTTAATTCAAATTGTCTTCCTGATTGCAGTTCTACATGCAAGATTCTGCAATGCTAGATACTCTAACATTCTCAAGCGTGCACAACTTGTGCATAGTTCGTCAGAAGGATCCATCACAGACATTGCCGGTATACTAGTTGGTCAAAGTTCAAAATCAGAACGTGCCACCGGATGTACTGTCATACTATGTAACACGACGTGTGTTGGTGGTGTCGACGTCCGTGGATCAGCTCCTGGTACGCGTGAAACCGATCTTCTCGATCCCATTAATAGAGTAGATATTGTTAACGCCATTGTTTTAACCGGTGGTAGTGTATTTGGACTCGATGCAGTATCCGGTGTAGTTCGATATCTTGTTGAGAAAAATATCGGTTTTCAGACCTCACATCGTCGTGTTCCTATCGTACCAGCTGCTGTACTATATGATTTGAATGTGGGTGATGATCCGTTTGTAGTACCTGATGCAAACTTAGGTTATTCGGCTTGTATGTCCGCCAGTAACAGTCGCGTTCATGAAGGTAATGTTGGTGCTGGAAGTGGAGCTAGTATTGGAAAATTATTTGGCAATGAATATGCTATGAAAGGAGGAATTGGCAGTACTTCAATAACTGTACGGGATTCAGTGACAAACTCGACAATCACAGTTGGGGCACTTGTCGCAGTTAACGCTGTTGGGGATATATATAAAGATGGGATACTACTAGCCGGTGCTCGAACTAGTGACGGGAAGCATCTCAGAAACACGGTAGAAACCCTACTTAGCATAAATTCCAGCACCTTTGATAACTTTCCGACTGGAACTGCAACCACACTTGCTTGTGTCGTGACAGATGCCAAATTAACTAAAGCTCAAGCCAAAAAAATCTCGCAGATGGCTCACGATGGATTTGCTCGAGCGATAAATCCTGTTCACACAATGTCTGATGGAGATGTCGTGTTCACGTTGGCCACTGGTTTATTTTCTATTTCTGACGTTAATCTTATTGGTATAATGGCAGCTTATGTTGTTGAACGTGCAATCGTTCGAGCCGTTGAGCAAGCAACTAGTCTTCCTGGTTTTCCTAGCGTAAACGACCTTAATTCGAAAGGTCAGCATCTTTCATTCAACATTATATTGTCAGCACTACTGTTTTTATTTTCAAATCGGCTCTTGAAATGCTAAAATAATCGAAGCTAATCCACAGTAATTCTAGTTTTGGCATTATGCCACATCGTCTAAAGCTGAAGATTATAAATGAATTTTGCGAAAGCCACATATAGAAAATATATAGTTGATCTTGAAATGGCAATAAATTTTTTTTCCTCTTCCAGACTCCATCCGCCTTATAACGCGGCAAACCTACACACGCAGACAGGTCAAAAGTCAGCGTCGAACGCGAGATTTTGTAGGGCTATTGAATAGATATTTCTATTTACTCCGACATAGTATTATTAAATGTAAGAGATACTGATGCAAACGACTAGGGTAGTACGCGAAGCGACGGTAGTTGTTGTTTCGATGCCATTAATCGCTCGTTAAATCTCTTGATCATCTATGAACTGGAGTACTTCTGTTTCCTGCGTCGACCACGAGAGACGTAAAGATTATTTTGAGTCAATAACTATATCGAATGGAATTTGAACTCCGGATAAAAAAATACGAAATGCGGTGGATATTTTCGTGATGGTGAGTGTTCGACAGAATACTCATAGTAGATTGACAACATCTTTCAACAGTGCGTTTTTCTCGTCTTAGCTATAGAAAAAAAAGTCTAAAGATCTTTGTCTTCTCTGGCTTTTATTTGTCTTTTCACATATGACCTGAAAGGTCAATCTATCTTACAATATAATATGACAATAGGATTCTGATTGCCAAATTTTAAATTCTTCAATTAACAGAATTCTTACATGTGAATACTGGGATTTGAACTTGTCATCCTGTTTTACGTGACAAAGTCACTTATTTTTTCCTCTCTTTATTAAATATTCAGCAGTTTAGTACAAAAATGAACCCGACTTAACTGAACCAATTTCAAATAATCGGTTTGGTTCCATCTTTATCTTACAGGATGACAGTATAGTGTGAACAGTAGCTACACTTGATACGGTTTCTACGCTAGAGAAACTAGCTGAGTCTGTGTGAAATAATTTTTTCTTCGATTGTTTCTATATTGTTTGACGAGCGTCTTTTCTTTGTAGGCCCTGAAACCGTAACCAATATTGTGTCATACTCGAAAAACAATTACACGTAAGCATCTGTCGAAGAAAAAAACTGGCACTTACAAAATTCGTACATTGATCGATATAAAACGATCATAACAAATATGAATGAATAGAAATATGAAATGATAGAGAATATCCTGGCATACACTATTAAAAAATACATCAAGGGTGTGGATGTGTGTGAGGATATGAGTGGGTGGGTGTGAACAGCTATCACAATCTATTTATTTCATGGCAAGTATGACCGTGTGACATTGAGCGATTATATCAGTTGTGATATGAACTGAAATAATTAGTATGGAGTCACACATCCGTCAAAATATTAAGTGACACAAGCTTTTGTTTTTGTCACAATTTCTTTTGAAACAATCATCAGCATTATAATTTAATTAATGTTATTATCAGCTGAACAGAATAACGGTGAGTAACTCGATCTGTGGTTATCATTAACAATCCATAAAATATATTTAATGTATATTTTTTAGTTAAATAATCTATAGTTAGAAATATAATTAAATAAAATAAAATAAAATAAAATAAAACAAATATACTTATTATTCATTTTCGAGGTGAATAATCCAAAAATAAAAAACTAAGATTCTGTTAAATAAAGAAGTAGTTAGAAAGGATGTGCTTCGAAAACACATTCTTTTAAATATATGATATTTATTTAACATTTATAGGATGAAGCGGTATAAGCATATCACCTTGAGTATTTCTGAAAACTCATGAGTAATTTAATCACTGAATTAATTGGAAGCGAATAAGAGAAGTTTATATTGTATTTCCATTGTTGAAACGTCTCTAAATTTTCATTAATTATTTTGTTGTTTGTTATGATGAAGCCATTTAAAATAGTTTAGGTGATGAAAATGTGAAATAGTGGATTAGTCTATAAATATCAAAGCAATTATAGAATAAAAATCATTTATAATTAAAAATAAAATTCTAGATTCGATCATTCAAATGAAACATACACTTTGTTTATTAAAAAGAAAAAAAAATGCACAATTTATTGTTATTTGGTGAGTAGCATAAGTTGTTATTGATCTATTGTATTAATAAATAAAAGTATTATAATTTTACATTATCTATTTCAATTGTTTTACCTTAATATGAATAAAAACTAATTAACCATAATTATTAACCCAAGAAAATAAGCCATATGCTGGACAGATTCGATAATGCTGCTGATTATGTTGATGGTAACAATTTACGTGAACATAATGTCCACACATATATTGGACATAATCAAGGCTATTATTATTTGTTAAAATAATAATGCCACCACATAAGAAGCACGATATTATAGCCATAATAAATTGATAAAAAATATCTGAATTGACCATAATCACAGATGTACTTAAAAGCTAAAGTAAAACAAAGAAGATAGTTTATTATTTATTTATTTAAAATATAAAGTAGAAGAAAATTGATTACCCACAAGGCAAGTATTGTTATGGGGGTGGTGATCATAAAAAACAGTCTTCGTGTTCACAATGACCGCATTCATATTCAACATAGCCATCGTCTGCGCGTGGACATATAATTTGATGCGCCATAGTTCATATATAAAGTAAAGTGTAATCTAAAACAATAAATATAGAATTTAATTATCCATTCAATGATAGAAAAAAAAGTAAGTTAACTATTATTCTTAAATAGAATTCAATATTTCAAATTATTTTTCTCTATTCGTATCTATTTAACTATTAGATCTAGTATTTAATGATTCATATCTACTATATACTACTATATCCTAATGTATCATATTAAAATTATTCTTATTTTTCTTTTTAAGTTTGAACTGAACTAAAAGAAATGAGTTTAAGTGCTTGCATACCTTTTATTTTTTAACAAAATTTTCGGTGTAAGCTCAGAAGCGGCTAGCTCGATGACACGATCGATGTACCAATCGAGATACTGGGCTACAAACTTCTCCCGTTGTCTCAGATCTTCCGAATTACGACTGGTAGGAAGTGCAAGCTTTTTGAACAGTTTCTCTTCGCACGTCGAGAAAGCTGTACGTTTAACGACTTGTTCGCTGGTGTGGAACTTGAGTTTTTTTTGTTGCTATTGATTCAGTCAAATTTTTTGTTTTTTCACTATGTATATCTGCTGGTGTACGTAATGAAACTGTTGATGAGTTCGAGCTGGTGTCTCGGCAAAAGATGCACTCAATAGTGTCATTTTGGATGAACGAGGTCACACTGGACTGAGACATTGTTTTTTTGACACGTACCTTCTTCATATTTCTGGTAGTTGTTGTATTACTTGTTTTGGTGTGACCAATTGAAGCTATTCATCTCGACTTATGAGTATTGAAGCTGTTAGAGTTGTCGTCGGCTTACTCATTGTGTAAACATTTGTATTGTTTTGAAGAGTATGAGTTACAATGAAAAAATTGACTTTTATGAATTTTTTTATATCTAAATGATAGACAAATACATTGAGTTTTTATTTATAAGAAAAGACATCAAACGTATTATTCAAAAGTATCACCTTCAATTGAAATACAAACATGTAATATCTTTTTCATTTCTAGGAAAACATTATACGACGTTTCGTTTTTAATCGATTGAATTTCTTGACTTATTCTGATCTTTAAATCATCCAGATGATGAGAGTGAGAGATCGATACATCTCCTACATTCACCCTCTCAATGTAATACGCATCATTTTAAGAAAAAACTCATTGAAATACGAAGACAGTAACAATTTATATAAAGGAATCTACATACAATCGTCATAATTACTTATGCAAACGTATTAGAAATATTTATTTTCGATACTATCTTGTTTATAAATTATAATTTAATGTATTAAAAACTGTCTATGAGCTCTGAATTAGGATTGACGAATATATGTTGCAGGCAAAACTGAGATCTAACTAGAGATAAATTTATACAGTCACGTTGTTTTCTAAAATTCTAGTAGATGAAAAAAAAAGCGAAAATTGGAATCAAAGCGATGGTGTTGATAATCAGTAAAAATACAGATGTACGCATCATTATCTTGTAAAAAAATGTCTGAATCAGATTCAACAAACGTCGAAATAGAAAATGGTGAATCACTTCATTGTAAAGAATTAGAAAAACATATTATTTTCTGATGTAAACGATTTTGAGCAAAGAGTGTTATAAAACAAGATGAGTATAGTAATATTGTTAAATGTGTATTATTATCTTCGACTAAAAATAGTTAAGCTATTCAGATTGTAAGCATTTATCTCTAATCAGTTCCCGATTTTGCCTACAACATATACGTACAAGAGACAGCACCAGTAGAAGAGTATATTTTTTCTATCGAAGAAAAAAAATACTACCGAGAAAAACGAATAACAAAGCCAATGGATTCTTTCTGAAAACAGAACAGGAGAATCCCTCCTCCATCATATAAAACAAAAGAAGAAAAAGAGAGTAGAAAGAATCTTATCTATAATAACATTTTTTCAAGTATAAAAAAGAAAAAGAAAAGGAAGCGTTAACAATATGATTGCTAACACTGTCTTTATACTAATATCAAATATAATACAAATATATAAATAATTATTGTATTAAAAGATTTAGGAAATATGAATTTATTTCGATTCTCTTGTGAATATTAAATCTTTAAGTAAATCTAAAAAAGTACTTTCGAACTTCTTTTTTTTCTGAATATTTATTTACAATAAGTTTTTTATTTTTATTCTCCTGATTTTTCTTTTGTTCGTATAAAGTAAATTGAGATTATATCATCTATTGAATATTTATTTTATTAATGAAGGAATATAATGATATTTTTTGTTCTTTTCTATAAATTTTTATAATTCGTAATATTCAGAATTCTAGTACTAGAAAAAATAAGGAGATAGTTTTTGTATCATAATTTAAAAGAACCTAAAAATGAGTATAACTTTTGTAATTATATGTTTAATTGATAGAATAATAATTAAAATGCTTAATAATATAAACGAGCAAATTTTCACACAAAAATTGAGACAATCTAAATTATATTTCGATATTGTTTCAGTAAGACTGTTAACATAGACTGACTGACACAGTGTATGATGAAATCTCATCAGTCTCGGCAATACTTTAGCTCAGATATAAAATTGTGATGATAAATACAGATTAAAGATCTGTTTAACTTGAACATACTTTGAAAGCAGATTGTTAGAATAATTCCATAAATAGAATAATTTTTTTTTAAGAAAGACAAAGAAGAGAATGCTAATTTTCTTATCTATATATTAAAAGTTGTAAAATTTTTATAAACAAATAAAATACGGAAGAACTATTATAGCAAGTTAACAGAAAAATCTTGCATAAATTATATTTTAAATATAACAAGAACTATTTGAAAAATGGTACATTGAAAAGTTTTGAATTATAATGAGATAAGTAAGTGTTGTTCTTGACAATTTATAAATAGTTGTTTGCAATTGATATCATAATTCTAATATTTAATTATGTATATCTGCAAAGAGAATAATGTGACATTTTTCTTTCTCAAGAAAAAATTTAATTCTAATGTTCCTAAATAATATAAATTGTTTTTGTAGTTTTTCTTTTCTCATTAAGTTTTCTTTATAGAATTATAAGAGAAAATCTTTGAATAGTTTGATAGATTTATCAATTTTTAATCTACTATTACAAATAATTGTAAGTTCTATGGAAATGGTAAACTTCATGAACGATTCGACATTGATCAAAACAGAATTATGGTTTCTTGCTTTCGATATTATTAGTATTATATCTACTTTATTATCTATTATATTCGGTCTTTTATATTTATTTATTATTATAAGACATAAAACATATTCACCAGTACAAATGCTTTTAGTATGCAATTCATCTGTAGCTATAATTCTTTTAAGCTGTATACTACTCAATATGGCAATATTCACATTACAACATGATTTACAGCAGAGTAGTGAAAAAAATAATCCATTTTGTATCATTTTAGGTTTCTTCGGATATTGTACAGATGGTCTTCAGAACTATTCATATTTATTAACAGCCGTCTATCAATATATATCTGTAGTCTATCCAAATAAAATTATATGGCGAACAATTAAATTTCAATTTTGTCTTATACTTGTAATTTGGATTGTCTGTATTTTGTATAGTCTTCCATTATTAGTGACTGGACAAATAATTTACAATATTGACAATCAAATTTGTCAAATACCTCTTCGTTTATCTCTACCAATGGTCTATGTCGCAACAATTATCTATATCATTCCTAATTCCGGTATTCTTGCTGTTTATATTAAATTGACTCGATATGTTCATCGAATGAGTTCTCGTGCTATATCAAATCATACTATATTTCATGCTCGACGAGAATTAAAACTTGTTCAACGTACTTTTATTCTTAGTAATACTCTTATTGTCATTGGTTTACCATATATGATATTTGTTTTAATGTCCTTTTTTACATCTCCACCAAAATATCATTTTCGTATTGCTTATATATGTGCTGATATATCTGTATTAGTCGTTGTAATAATTGGATACTGTTTTACACCAAAAATTGGAGCGATTCTACGAAAGAAATTATCTCGATCAACTCCAGTCGAACCAATAACAATAAGATATACAGCTAGAACATAATATTACGCTTGATTTGTACTCTATCACTCATATATATATGTTGGGGTCAAAATTAGAATTGAGTCAAATTCTAAATTTGACCAGACAAAATTGGATTTCTAGTTTTGACCAGGCAGAATTAGAATTCCAATATAGACCAGTATTTTTTTAGACAAAACTGGAATTCTAATTTTGACCAGACAAACTTAGAATTCTATTATAGACTAGTATTTTTTTTTTGGGGCAGAATTGAAATTCTAGTTTTGACCGAACGGACTTAGAATTCTACCATATACTAGTATTTTTTTTTGAACAGTATTAGAATTCAGATGAAGATAAAAAAATTCGATTGAAATTCGAAGTTTATTCGGTGAAAACTAGAATTTCAATTCTGCCCAAAAAAAAATACTGGTCTATAATAGAATTCTAATTTCGTCTGGTCAAAATTAGAATTCCAGTTTTGTCTAAAAAATTACTGGTCTATATTGAAATTCTAATTCTGCCTGGTCAAAACTAGAATTCCAATTTTGTCTGGTCAAATTCTAAATTTGACCCAATTCCAATTTTGACCCCAACATATATATATATTTGAACTAATTATATGTAATTTTAAAAGATTTTATTTATTTAAAATCTATATAAGATTAATTGAATGTATTTAAATAAAAACAAAGATTTTAGAATTTTTATAATAAAGAAACAATTTTATAAAATATTCTTCGGTATATTTGATTCTCTTATAGTAGAATCTATAGGAGTGGCCCATGAATTACAATTACTCATTTGAATTTGAATTTGACGTTGAACAAATCGTCGAAAAGGTCTTTTTAATTCTTTTCGAAAACGTTTACTTGATAAAGTAAATAAATAGAAACTTGAACAAGGACCAGTATTAGATAACATTCCAACAATCGCGATAATTAAATTTTCTTTTGCTATATCAACAATAGTTTTTTGTCGATTGGAATTTTTTGCTAGAATTATAAATGCAATAGTAAACATTAATCCTGTTGTACTATAAATTAATACTTGAACAAGTAACATTCGAGTTAATTGTCTTTCAGATTTTCTTATTTTTCGTACTTTTTTAGTATATGTACCAATTACTATTTGAAAATCATTTTTTCGATCAATTTGACGTAAAGTTAATGATCCAAAGAAAAGCATACATAATGATGGAACTGAACCAAATACAATTAAATTAAAAAGAGACGAGATTTTACGATATAATCCCGGTCGACCACCACTATGACATACAGGTTGATTTGTCATTGGTGAAATATTAATATTAAAACCTATTAGAATATGAATATTTATAAGAAAACCAATAAGAAGGGTAAGACGAATAGTTTGAGAAGCTACATGAGCATTACTCCATGATCTTTTACGCATCGATGAAGAACTACATAAATAACGATCGATACAAGCCAGAACAACAAACCAAAAAGATAATAATCTAAATTAAAAAAAAACTTATTAAGTTATATATTTATTCAAATAATAATTTTAACATACCGAATAGAGTATAAAAGAAACCAAACAATTTTACATATGTATATTGAATGTACAGTAGGATCTAATCCAATATATCCTGATTGAATCAATCTCATTGGTAATATAAAACATGCACTTAAAAGTCCAAAAATAGTAGCAACACGAAGATACATAACACATGGATTTGATCGTAATGAACGACGAGTAAAAACAAAAATACTTAATGAATGACCAATAATAGCAAGAGGAATCATTAAAAAACAATAACATCGAATAAATGTCATACTAAGCCAATTTAAATATTTTGCTTCGAATTCGATTTTTGTTTCATTGGAATATAACATTTCTTTTTGATAAGAATTGTTGTTCTATTTATTTAAAATATTTTTTAAATCATTTCATATATCGAATATATTAGAAAAATCTACAAAGAATATTTCAATATTTTTATGTTCAAATGCATATATATAAGAAGAATAAGTTATACTATAAAAGTGTATATACATTTCAACTATATAGAACATAATCATACAAAGATAGACTCTCTAACTACAAGATTAAAAGGAGTATTATAGAATTTTCTAATATCTCTATTATTTCCTCTTTTTTCCACATTAGTCGAAATTTTGAATACACATCGCAAAATAAATTGTTAATTATAGTTTATTTTGTAAAAATAATACTTATCTATTCTTTATATTCTAGACAACTTTTTTAATTGCATACCAAGGGTTAGACAGTCTAGAAAGAGTATAAATACAACGTATTCCTATGAATTATTAAAATAGATAAGTATTTCCGTCTTCTCTAATATATTTATTTACCTTATACTGTTGTAGTCAGACTGTATGTTGTCTTTATAGATTATCACAATATATAAAACTTATCTTTTTATGTTACTGAAATTAGTTAATCTAAATGTGTGTGCAGTGTTGTTATTCTTGAGTGGATGTACATTGAAAAATTCTTAATTAGAGAACAGATTAGTGATTATTAAAAGATCCAAGTCGCGTAGTTACAATAGTATAAAGCAAATAAATATATTAAGAAAGACTTAAATACTTATCTTTTTTAATAACTAATATTTTATTATTCATTACAAATAAATTCTACTTTTTTCATTTTTTAATATTTCATAGAAATACTTTGTATTTATATTCTATTTAGACTATCTAACCTTTCATATGCAATTAACAAAGTTGTTTAGAGTATAAAGAGAATAGAAGAGTATTATTTTTACAAAATAAATTGTAATTAAAAATTTATTTTAGAATATATACTCAAAATCTTGACTAATATAACAAAAAGAGGAAATAATAGCGATACTAGAAAGTTTGCCTTCGCATCAGTATATAGGAGAACCTCATAATTATGTTTTACATAATTGAGACATATATATTTTTAAAGAACTTTAAAAAAAAACAATGACAATTACTGCAGTTTTTCAATACATTCATTCGTTAAATTATTGTACAAAGAACTCCGACTATCGTATATATATGAAAAGACAGTAATTACAGTAGAAAGATTCTTGGTTCACCCTGCTTTTTCATTTCGTGAAATTAAACAAACTCAAGAAAATGAGAGATCAAAGTTTATATATTTAGATTATAACCAGTCTCTAGTAGGATAAATCATGTCACATTCTAATATTTGTTTCGTTTTCTGATTAAAAAAGAAGAATATAAGAATCAAAAAAGTAGAAGTATACCAACTATTCTTTGACTTACCGGTATATCATTTGAATTCTAAGTGACAGTTAGAAAATAATGTCCTAAATCGTTTTTTTCTTTCATTCTAATTGTATAGTTAATTATCTATGACAGTCAAGTTCTTTAATTTACTTTTTCTGAGCTCATGTCACTTTTCTGCAACTTATGTATGACGGTATATTTTTCAATTATTAAAAAATTTGACAATCGGAAATATGTTGTCGCTCAATCAATCATCTAGATTTCTATTCTAATAACATCTTATCATCTAATTATCCTTATCAATCGAACTTGTTAAAGTACAAGAAAATCTTTCTTATATTTAATTGTATTTTATTATTGTTTGATTATGTAATTCTTTGTGAGGTATGATTGATATATATGTGTATTATATTTATCTTTATTTTTACTTTTTTTTATATTCTAAATCGTCTTATGATAGTAAACAAAAGATGAAAAAGTTTTTCTTGACAGATTCTCATTTATCAAAACAAGTTGTTTCATTAATATTAACGTCACACACATGCATTTAGATTTATTTGACATTAGAATTAATAAGACTCATTAATCTAAGTATAAAAGATTTCTATTCGATACAAATTGTTTATTAAATGTAGAAATTTGTTTTTTTTTAAATATTTTAAATTTTAATCTTAACTAATTCAATTAAATATTTAATTAGAAAATTTATTCAATAAACTAATATGAAAAATTCGATCTAAAGATTGAATATATATATTATCTTACATTGTTATTGCATTTCTGTTTGTGCTAAAAGAATTAATGAAACATGTAGTTTTTGACAAATAATAGATAGATAGATAGTCCTCTAATGTAAGAGGAGGAAATGGAGAAAAAAATTGCAATTAATAAAAAGACAAAAAGAATAAGTTAGAAACGAACAAAGCTATATTAGAAGAATATCTTACGGTTTCCGATAGATATTATTAAAAAAGATCTTTTTTCGCACTCTTTTATTATAGATTTTCTTATAAGAATAAAAAAAGAATAGAATATAAAACATATATATTTATCATATTAAATTCAATTGAAATAGAAACTATTCAGCTTAATTAATTATTCGAAGAAAATAATTGAAAAAGTTATTAAATAAATGTTTCTTTTTCTAGTGTTCATATATATTCTAATATATCTTACAAGAAAATTCTACTCAAATATATTCAACAATTGTTTAGTCATCATATCAATTAAAAATGTAATTGGAAATGAGATTCTTTTTCTCATATCTAAACATTCAATTAAATCTATTGTAAAATACGTTTCTACAACACAAAAAAACTCGATGATAAAACAAATATTAGATTTTCTACCTTATTAAATCAAATTTAATTTATTCATATTTCATAAAATCGAATGTCTACAGTTAACAAAGTATTTTTTCTAACTAATTATTCATTAGAGTCTTATTTAATAAGAAAATTTCTTTTAACAATACTCCATACATTCATATGAATAGATAAAATACTTTTCACTTATCAATTTTTCTAATGATTGATTTTAAAAAAAGAGAAAAATGAGATTAAAAACTATCAATAAAGATAAAATTAGAAATAAAACTGTACTTTAACATTTCTTATATAAGATGAAAAGAAAAAGAACTTTCTCGTACCAATGAGCAAGATTTATCTCACTGAAAATAAGAATATTTCCATAATACTCTATAGAAATGCCATAAAAGATTCATGCTAAACATGATGTTCATATGCAAATCATACACTTAGAATAACAATCAATGCTTTTTCGAAAGGAATAAAACAAAACTATATGTTTACTATTGATTATTATAAATAAACAAACAAAAAATAGATTGTCAACATTAAATTAATATTCTTGTCAATATGATCTTAACTATCTATGCATTGTACAATTCTAATCATCAATTGGAAAAGTAATATTTATAAGAAATTATTTCTATTGAAAAAGAGAAAAAGAAATTTCACTTGATTTTTATTTCATTAGAATTTATGTTTACAATTCTTAAAGCAACTTTAGATATAAGAAGAATCAATAACAAGATTTAATGAAAAATAATCTTCATCATTTGAAATAAATTTCAACATTCTTTGAATATTTTCAAGATAGGATATATTTATCTAATTTCTATTCTTGTTCTACTTTTTTTAAAGATGTTACTTTACGTTTAGTTTTATTTAAATAAAGAATAAAGATAAAAAACGTTTAGAAAATAAATAGAAAGAAAATCTTTATCTTTACAAAATAATAAATAAAGAATTCTTTTGTTTTATCGAAATGTACTTTTTTTATTTTCCTGAGGTAACTTACAAAAAATTAGAAGATTTTTCGTATATATTGTCTCTTGTTTTCATGATATGACATATAAAAATGATGATAATGATGATAAGAAAGAACACTAGTTAACGTATTCTATTATTATACAGAATATTTGCATATGTATTTATTCCACGAAAAAAAAGTATTTTTATTCTTTATTTTATTTTCCATAATATTATCATATTTTCTAGACCTTTTCAAATTCTTTCTCATAATCTTTAACAAATAACAATAAATTATTAACTTTTAGAAAAATATCAGTGTAGAATAATAAACCCTCCAGAGTATCTGACTAGTAATATATCATTAAAAGGTTGATTAAATTTATTAATCCTTTGAAAAAGCATTTTTTATTCTACGGCTTTTCCTTAAGGATACCTTAATAAATGCTTTTCCCAATGATTTAGAAATTTAATAAATCTTTTAAGGGTACATTATTAGCCATACCCTACCAGATTTATGAAAATGCAATGTATAAAATATCTTCTTTATGGTTTATTATTCTAAGTCGATTTTTCATAGTATACTGTATATTATATACATAAACACGTAATTGCACATACATAGAAATAATATTGACGTTAGTCATAACAAATGTAAAACAATATAATTTTGAAAAGTTCAATTGTATATGATGTAAATCTGTATATACATTCTTATATCGTCATATCAATAGTAATACATATTTATTCGACTTATTTGAAAAATCAAATTAAACATGTTTGTGTCTAAACATTGTAGACGATAACCTTTAAGTTATTCGTTAATTTTCATATTTAAATAAAGAAATTTTTATAGATAAAATATTACGATGAACTTATTGTGGAAATTCTGTATTGAATTTGTAATATTATTACCATTGACAAATACATTATCCATCATCCCAACTTTGAACCGAAATCCAATTTATTCAAATTCATTATGCAATCAAAATTTCACAATATTTAATAATCCTTTAAGTAAATTATTTTCTCTTTTTTACACATCAAGCTATACTTTATCATTCGATTTTAAAAATAAAATAAAATATATCATTACTAGTCAAATTAGTGTTTATTTTTCGCTCAATCATTAAAGTTCTATAGGAAAAAAATATCCATACTTAATCAATGTTAGTAGATTAAGATGAATATATACATAAAAGAATTCTTATTTAATTATATTAATTTCAAAAATTTATTTTTAGTTCCAAGAATATTGGGTAACACCGATACTTTACAAATATGTCACGATATCGAAAATGCTATTAGCTATGAATCACAAGTATTCTATTTATATGATCCAAGATATTATGACGACATTCATCATTATAGTATTAGTTCAACTAATTTTTCAGTTTGTAGTGTTGAACCTGGTACAACTAATGATTTGGCAATTATTGTAAGTAAATTTCATTCGATATGTTTTAATGTTAAACAATATAGATAGAGATCTATGAAAATTTTAGATGAAAATAATTGGAAAAAATCGTGTTCCATTTGGTATCAAAAGTGGTGGACATAGTTTAAATCCTGGATTTAGTTCAACAAAAGATGTTCATATTTCTATGCTACGTTTTAGCCAAGTTAATTATAATCCAACGGATCAAACTGTTGATGTCGGTCCAGGATTAGTTTGGAATGATGTTTATAAACAACTACAACCATTCAATGTCAGTGTTCTCGGTGGTCGCGTTTCTAATGTTGGTGTTGGTGGATTTCTTCTTGGTGGTGGTTATGGATGGAAATCAAATCAATATGGCCTTTCTATTGATACTATATTGGAATATGAAGTAAATATTTGATTTTCTACAAAGAAATGAAAAGTTTCTGTTATTTAATAAAGTTAGTAACACCAAATGGTACAATTGTAAATGTTAATAATCAAACATATCCCGATCTATATTTTGGTCTTAAAGGTGGTTTAAATAATTTTGGTATTGTTACAAATTTTAAAATGCGTGCATTACCACAAACTCTGGTATATGGTGGTGTACTTTTGTATGATTTCTTAGAAATAAATAATATATTAAATGCTGCTGTTAACTTTCAACATAATAATCAAGATCCAAAAGCTCAAATTTTATGTGATTTCACCAGTCTTGGGGGTTCAGTTGCTATAAATATAATTGCATTCTATGACGCTCCAACAGCTCCACCGAATACATTCGATATATTTACATCTATTGCGCATCTTGGCAAACTTCAAACTCGTTCATTTTTATCTCTTGTTCAAGCATCACCGGTTGTTATTACAGAAAATATGCGGTAAGTCATAATTACTACGATATATTTCATAGAAAATATCTATTCGATAAGGAAACAATCTATTTAATATACTGAGATTACTCAATCTAATGTAATCTATTATATATATATATATGAATAATAAAGAATTCTTTCTAATTATCTAATTATATATTAATCTTCGATTAGATTTATTAGTGAATTAAATATTCTAATTGAACTAAATACTTTATTAATTATTATTCTTGATTATTAGTTAGATTTTCATATCAAAATCTATTTGTTTTATTTCATAAAAGCATCGAAAATTTTTAAAATAGATATTTTTTTCTAGGAACTTTATCTACAAATGTTCGAAAGCTCTCTTGATCTGCACTATATACATGTCCTTATTTGTTTTATTCTTACTTTATACAGTATATTGTACTTTGTCTTTGTTGATCGTTTCTTTTCATATTCTTTTCTTCCCTCCGATCGGTGAGTATCTACATCAAAATGAGTCAATTCTTGTTCAAGAATAATATAATAAAGTGTAAAACATATCACATTAGAAAAAAAACTCGTATCAAGCATTTTTTAATAGGTTTATTTAAAAAAACTAAACATATTCATAATTTATTATTGTAGTGGCCGTTTTCATACAATATCAGTTTCAAATATTAGCAAACCAGTAGTGGAAAAAGTACGAGATCTATTTATTGAATATACTTTAGCAAGTATTCCATATGGAAGAACTTTGGTTAATTTTGATGTTGAACCATTTCTCCCATCTTATTTTGAAAAGTCACAAGGTGGTGCATATCCTCATTCACCATCGAATCCACTTTTTCCCATCGTGGTTCAGTTTGGTTGGCAATCAGAATTAGATGATCAAGTTTTTATTAATGCTACTCAAACAGTGGCAGAAGCTATTTTAGAAGCAGCAATTCAAGATGGTCAAGATCTTAGTGGTTCAAAAGAAATTCTTTATCCAAATTATGCACTTGACAATACTCCATTAATTAAAATGTATGGAAAAAATCTTGATCGATTAAAATCTATTCGTCAACAATGGGATCCAGAAAATATTATGTATCTTACTGGAGGATTTAAATTCTAATTATATAATATTTACATATCAAACATTTTTAACATTTTCTTTTTCTTTTATGTATTATTTATTAATATTTAAAATATATTCGAATTAACTACAAATAATTAATATGAAATTTTATATTTCTAGTAATAAATTTCTTGATCTTAAGTATTTATTAATAAGCTCAAAATAAATTTGTTAATATATTTTTATCGAATTGATTCTATATGAAAAAATCACGCTATTCAAATGTGACTAAACTTTGCTTCTAAATGAAAAATGTAGTTATGAAATCAAAAAAACTGAGAATATTTTAAGAGTGAAATACCGATGGAGAAATATATTATTGACAATAATGTATTAATTAAAGTTCAGCGAATTTTCTCTGAACACTTCATTCTATTTTGACTAAAAATCTAACAAAGAAATTTCTCATTGAATGCTTATCTGACTACGTAGATAAACTTTAATTTTGATATCATAAAAATAAATCTTTTATTGTTAACGTTCGATGGATCTATATATAACTTCAATATTCAGTTGCAATTATATAAAAACGACTATTCACAATAGATAAACAATTGTTAGATTAATACTAAATTCTAGAGCAGAGTAATTATGAGAAAAAATATTGAACGAGATTAACTGAGATATAGAGAAAAAAGCAAAGAGTTTTCTTTTTATTTGAACAAGTGTATGAGATAGATGAGTTATTCTAGAATATCTTCATGCTAAAATTATCGGCAATGTTTTTTATGTGCATGATTTCTGTTGACTGTTGCTCATCTGAAAAGATATGGGATCGAATACAGCTCATATTTGAAGTCTCTGCCTTTGTTTACTCGAGGACAACCATTTTTCTTATAACTTGATTTTTATTGATTACCGCTCAACCAATGGAGTTTCGAAGCAAACAGAGTACAGATTCAAATTCGCCGATACAGAAAACCTCCAGGTAACATATCTGTGATTGAAAGATAGAGTTCTAATTTTAGGTCAACGAAAGCATTGACAAAATTGAAACGATTTTCTATATAGTTATATTTCCATTTAAGTAACTTACATTTCTTATTTCTTTATGTATTATGTTTCACTTTGTAGCTAGTAAAATTCTCTATCGAATGGTATATAATAAATAGGGTTTTATTCGACTCTAATAGGAAAGTTTCTTATGAGAACAGCGCTGTATCGTTCTTCTCAAAGAAAAACACAGGTAAATATCAATATTTTTGCAATAACTCAGGATTCAGGAATGGTTCTTCTAATTAAGCTGATCTTCGAACTCGATCGAGATATTGATCAGACTGAACTGTAGAAAATTTCACTACAATCTGACTCTCCTTTTGAAAGTTATTGTGGAGATGGACGGACACACTGTTCGATCTGATAAATGTACTCACTTTTTGAGTACACCAATAAAAAGAACGACATATTGGTTCGATAAAATTCAGTTAGACATTTCTTATAAATAAATCATCGAAAATTATGCATTTGTTCTTATTTCCGTGTGACATGCTTTGTTTTATTATTATTTTGTATAACTATGAGTTTTTTGTCATAAATTTAACGAAACAAAACAAATCAAGTTAATGTATGCTTGAAGAATGTAACTGTCTAATGATTCTTACTCATAATAATTGTAAAGATTAATGCTAAAAACGAACAATAGACGGTCATGCGTCAATGCAAAAGAATACTTACCTGCCTATACTTAATTTGTTTGACGTAAATAAAAATAAATAAATAAAAACCATGAGTAATACAGGTTAGAAAGTATAAACTGAATGCAATTTAAATCTATATATAAACCTTGTTTTTTTTCAGTAGCAATAAACGTTTATTTAGTTTAGCTTAAAAATCGTATCAATTATCTTTTGACTCAAACATATTTGTCTAAGGTAATAATTATTATATATTGATAGTATGAAATAAAATATTATATTATAGATAAATTACTATGATGAAATTGTTATGGATATTATATATTAAATTATTATTATTAGCATCAATTAATGCACTGCCTAATATTACATCGTGTAATTCTCTTGGTAAATAATTTCAATAGAAATAATTATTCTTTTATTAAATTTTAAATTAATGAATATGTTAAATAGAAAATTACTACTAATAATAATAAACACTTAGATGATTTATTCCAAAAATATTCTTATACTCGATATTTAATATAGTCCAAATTTTTATTAGAACCATATACTTTCACAAAGTTCAATACTAGGATACCTTAGAGACTAAAAATGGAATTAAAACGGTTATTATTAATATATTCAACATAGATGTAACTGAATGTATTATAAAATCGATTTTATTTTATTTATAGGATTAATTGACAAAAGTAAAATCTTAGCTATTTGTGAAACGATCCAATGTAATGTTAGTCCTGATTCTCAAGTATACTATCCACTGGATTTAAATTATTCTTCTACTATTAGTCACTATGCTATTAGTTCAACTAATTTTTCAGTTTGCAGTGTAGTACCTTGTACAGCTGAAGATTTGTCGATTATTGTAAGTAAATTCAATTCATTTATTTTTAATGTTAAACAATAAATATAGATATATATGAAAATTTAGATAAAAATAATTGGAGTAAATCGCGTTCCATTTGGTATAAAAAGTGGTGGACACAGTTTAAATCCTGGATTTAGTTCAACAGGAGGTATTCAGATTTCTATGCAATGCTTTAGCCAAGTTAATTATAATCCAAATGATGAAACTGTTGATGTGGGTCCAGGATTAGTTTGGGATGATGTTTATAAACAATTGCAACCATACAATGTGACTGTTGTTGGTGGTCGAGTTGTTGGTGTTGGTGTAGGTGGATTTCTTCTTGGTGGTGGTTATTCATGGAAATCAAATCAATATGGTCTTTCTATTGATACTATATTGGAATATGAAGTAAATATTTGATTTTCTATAAAGAAATGAAAAATTTCTTTAAAATTTCTGTTATTTAATAAAGTTAGTAACTCCAAATGGTACAATTGTAAATGTTAATAATCAAACATATCCCGATCTATATTTTGGTCTTAAAGGTGGTTTGAATAATTTTGGTATTGTTACAAATTTTAAAATGCGTGCATTTCCACAAGGTCAAGTATATGGTGGTATACTTTTATATACTGTCGTAGTAATAAATGATTTAGTAAATGCTATTGTTACCTTTCAAACTAATAATCAAGATCCAAAAGCTCAAATTTTATGTGATTTTACCAGTCTTGCGAATTCGTTTGATATAAATATAATTGCATTCTACGATGCTCCAACAGCGCCACCCAATACATTTGACGTATTTACATCTATCCTCCATGAGGGTCAACTGGAAACTCAATCATATTTGTCTCTTGTTCAAGCATCACCAGTTAGTTTTACAAATAATATGCGGTAAGTCATAATTACTGCGATATATTTGTGTTATGCTATGATTTATAGATATCTTTTTCCTTCTTCTTTTCACTTCTCTTTCTCTTCTTATATTTTCCAAACGTTTTCTTGTGATATTGCTCAGGTATTCTCCCTTATCAGTTCCGTTGCATTTTTCCTTATACGTTCAGTACATTGTTGGGTTGTTTAGAAAATAAAACAGACGGTTTGATTTCGATCAGTTAGATTGACTTTCCCGTTAATAGTTTCATAGAAGATATCTATTTAGTGAGAGAACAATAGGGATGTAATAATACC
>CAJNOI010000729.1:0-28258 GCA_905250115.1 Adineta steineri
CTTTATCTTAATAAAGATCTTAGTAATAGTATGGGATTATTTTTACAGAAAACTAATATTATTCGAGATTATCTTGAACATCTTCAAGCTGGAAGAACATAGTGGCCAAAAGAAATTTGGATAAATTATGCATCAGATCTTTCTCAATTTCATAAAGATCCACATGGACAACAAAATCTTGAATGTCTAAATCATATGGTTGTGAATTCATTTTCTCATTTATCTGATGTTATCCAATATCTTCGTCTTATAAAACATCCAAAAAATTTTGAATTTTGTGCAATACCACAATTAATGGCTATCGCAACACTTGTTCAATTATATAATAACCCATTAGTATTTACATATGTTGTTAGAATACGAAAAGGACTTGCATGTGAATTAATGTTAAATTGTTCAGATATAAAACAAGTTGAATATTATTTTTGTTTATTTATTAGCAAGATTGAAAAGAAAATTCCAAAATATTCTAATATTAATAATAAACATATGCAAGAATTAATTAATAATATCAAACAATTATTTAATTAATCATGATTATTCCAATATTTTATCAATGAGTACATTTGTTGAATTATTTCTTCTTACAAAAACAGTTTTTTTTATCTTTTATAATTTTCTATTCAATTTTTTTCTGTTTTACATTAAATATATATATTAATATTGTCAATAAATCGAGAGTTTAATAATTGAGGGTGTGAGTATGATATAAATATAACACACGCACCCACATCCTAGACTCTTATAGGTCCTATCAGTTCCTGATGGCTTCCAGAGACCACTTTTTCCCTCTTTGGAACTGCTAGGAAATGTCTGGAATCATCAGTAACTATAAGAAATCATTAAGAACTGCGAAGATGTACGGGATCCGAGGAAACAGGAACCGCTTTTTTTCCCGTGTACCAACGGCCTGTGAAATGGTTTGCTTCTCTTCGTATGGGAGTGCGAATAATTTTTTTCAAGAAGGAGAATGTAAGAATTAGAACATGAAGAATAGTTCTACCAACGAGAATGCAGGAATGACGATAGATAAGTTTTTTTCCGGGAAAAATTGTGAGGATGAGAATAAGTAAGGTTTTTTTGTGGAATGAGAATGCAAGAATGAGTGAGAATAAATTTCTCCAACAAGGAAAATGTAATTATGGTAATGAACAGGTTTTTTCCGGGAAAGAAGTGTAACAACACAAACAAAAAGCAATTTTTTCCGGGAAAAAAGTGTAACAATTCAGGGAAAAAATGGTTCCTGGTTCCTCGGATCTTCGCAGTTCCTCGTGGTACCTAGAAACCGCTTTTCTCCCCTTGAAGAATATTAGTCCATGAATCCTTATACGCACTCACATCCGCACCCACACCCTCACTCTTACTCTCACTCACACGCTCGCCCTTACCCTTACCCAAACCCACCCACTCACATCCTTCATGTTCAAATGATCGTTCATCAAATAATGATATATTACTAACACATTTTGATATTTTCCAGTCGCTGAAAAATAGTTAACGCAAGAAAATAATAGAATTTGAAAAAGGTTGAATATATATTGGATATCTTCATCTGACGGTAAATGAATTTGATTTCCAACATCAGTAGATGAGCAAATACCTTAGAGCTTTATTCATAAATCTTTTTGTCATGAAATAATGATTTAGTCCACCTTCGCCGAAAAATTTTTTCGCCGAAGATGAATTTCGCCGAAAACTATTTTTCTCCGAAGGAAGTTCGCCGAAAAATGAAATTTACCGAATTGATCTTACAAGCAACAATTGTTTATTGGATAATAAGTCTATGATACTAAATCAACTGATCTTCAAGTGGGCGGCATTCCAAGTCAGATGTATCCCGTGTCATTTGGTTGCCATCTCAGATGGTTACCAACTGACTTGGCTACCATCTGAGTTGGCTACCAACTGACTTGGCTACCAACTCAGTTGACTGTCAATTGACATGGTTACCAACTCAGATGGCTACCAACTGACATGGTTACTAACTGACTTGGCTACCAACTCATATGGTTACTAACTGATATGGTTACCAACTCAGATGGATGAGGGTGGGTGTGGGTGTGAGATGATAGACACCCAGACCCTCACCCACATCCACCACGCCCAAATCCTCACCCACATTCACACCTAGACCCTCACCCACATTCACACCCAGACCTTCACCCACATCCACATCCATCCATATGAGTTGGTAACCATGTCAATTGGTAACCATGCCAGTTGGTAACCATGTCAGTTGGTAGCCAACTCAGATGGTAACCAAGTCAGTTGGTAACCAACTCAGATGGTAACCAAGTCAGTTGGTAGCCGTCTAGCTTGGAGGTCGTTCCACTTGGAGATCAACTGATTTGGTACCATAGACTAATTATCCAAAACACAATTGTTACCTATGAGACCAATTATATGCAGTTTGTATGGTCGTTCGGTGAGAGATTCATTCGGCAAATTTCTTTCGGCGAAATTCATCATCGGCGAAAAAAATTTTCGGCGAAAGGGGAATTTACCGAAATAATCAGTTGTTGAAGAAACGAAGCAATTCATTTATCATAATCATATTGAGGGTGTGGGCTCTGCTATGGATCCGGTTAATATATGAACATAGCATTCACACTCAGACCCCACACTCACACTTTCATTATAGGTATTATTTCATTGACAACATCACCATATTTATTTGTGTACCATTCACTAGGAATTCTTTTAGTTAAACTAGATATTGTGTCACTGATATAAAAACTAACTAGTATTTCATATCTTTTTCTTCACTAATTTCACACAGATTCTCGTTTGTGGATGATTGATATTGCTTTGAAATATTAGTTAATTCTATTTACATCTCTTTATTAGATTTAGATTAACCTTTACCAGAAAATTCTATGATTATTCTACATATGATATTTCATCAATGTCATAATTTTTCGTTCTTTTGATTTCCTCACATTGTTCTACTCTACTGATTTTTAGTCAGTATTTAACTTTATCCACAAAATAAAAGAATAATTGAGATTAAGATAAATGTGGTGTATTTTTAGAATGATGAGTAAGTGATTGATAATAAGCATTTATATAATATATTGAAAGCATTAAGCGCAAAATAAGGAAATCAAGCAATACAAAAAGTCCGAATCAAGATCTCTCCCTCATGTGCATGTATTGAGAAAAATATTCACACGGTTCTTTGAATTATTATCGCAAACAGCAAGATCTAGTCGGCCATCGTTATTGAAATCAGCGACAGCGATTCCATACGGAAAAGAACCATTTCCAGTTGCAATTGTGGCTTGTAATACAAAAGATCCATTACCAGACCCAAGAAGCACACCAACGTTGCGTATCGCGGAGAAAGGGTTAGAGACGGCAAGATCTTTTAAACCATCACCATTGAAATCACCGATAGCTACCCACACCACCTCAAGCTTAGACCCAACGGAAAACATAGTTTGTAATCCAAAAGATCCATTACCTTTTCCAAGAAGTACACCCACATTGGGCAGCGAGGGTGAGCCGTTACCGACGACCAGATCTACTCGAGCATCGCCATTAAAATCACCAGTAGCGATGCTCCACGGTGTAGAATTAATTGAAAGCGTTATTTGTAATTGAAAAGTCCCACTACCGGTTCCAAGTAGCACACTTATGGTGGGCCAGTACTGGCTGGTAACGACAAGATCCAGGTAAGAATCACCGTTGAAATCATCGATTGCAACGAAGGTCGGATTACCGATAGTGGGGTATGTTGTTTGTGGTCCGAAATATCCATTGTCAATCCCAAGAAACACACCCACATTGCTCGAGTAAAAGTTGGCAACAACAAAATCTAATCGACCATCATTATTCAAGTCTCCGGCAGCGATCCGGTACGGATAAGAACCAGTTGAATAAATTGTTTGTGGTCCAAAACTTCCACTACCAGTTCCAAGTAACACACTCATGGTGTTATCACCATTGTTGACAACAACAAGATCTAATCGGCCATCGCCATTGAAATCACCAACAGCCATCGAGAATGGGGTAGGACCAGTTGGAAATGTTGTTTGTGACCCAAAACGCCCACTCCCGACTCCAAGGAGCACGCTCACGGTGTTTCCACCATTATTGAGAACGGCAAGATCTAGTATTCCATCGCCATTGAAATCACCAATGGCAACCATCCTAGGACTGGCTCCAACTGCATATGGAACTGCTGTTGTGAAGGTCAAATTTGTACACGATACGGCTAATAGA
Source organism: Adineta steineri (assembly GCA_905250115.1). Taxonomy (NCBI): domain Eukaryota; kingdom Metazoa; phylum Rotifera; class Eurotatoria; order Adinetida; family Adinetidae; genus Adineta; species Adineta steineri. Next base: position 4,225 of record CAJNOI010000729.1, read on the forward strand.
AGAAATCAATAGAATAAAGATTAAACAAAAAACATTTCCTTCAGTCTCTCAAGTCATCAACATGTACTGATGATATATACGAATTCTGAGTCTATCGTGCATTAATGGTTCTATTTTTAAAAACAATTAATTATTTTTTATCAATGCGACTTATAATAAAGTATGTTTTTAAATCATTCGTTACCATTCAAAGAACTCTAAAGTTATCTCTTGAGGGTGTGGGTGCGGTGTAAAAGTGATATCTATATTTATGTTCGCGAGAGATAGTAGGTGAGGCGTCTCATTTTAAAAGTCATGATGAAAAATCCATGAGATCTGACTTTCACTGTATCAAAACATCATGTGAAAAAACAGTTAGATAGTCTTGATATACGAACCTGCTGGAGTGGAAACTGTTACTGGCGAAAATATCGTGCTAATTGTCGCATTGATTGTTGTATTTGCAACTGTACTTGTAGTCGTGCTTCTGCTAGTAGTAGTTATCTTAGTGGTGGAGATATTTGTGGTGGCACTAGTTGTTGTGGTTGTGCTTGTCGAAGGAACTAAGAGACAACATATGTATGACAAAGATGCGATATAATATATTCAAGATCATTTAGGTGTTAAGAATATGATCAACAACAGAAATTCTCAAATGTTTCCAAATTGTATAGAATGGTATCAGTTTTTCGAGTGATTTACGATCTTTTATTATTTTTTTTTATTATCGGACTTAGAAAAGCTGATCTAATCAACTTTTGCACCCAGAATCTAACTCGGTTTCGCCTCTTATTTCTAGACTCGTTGCTCTGAGAAGAACCGTAAATGAACTTGAATATCAGAAAAGTAATAATAAAGAAGATCTCACCTGTTAGCAGAGGTTGATGCTCTTCTTGTTTGTGTCGAGTAAGATAAACAGATGGAATAATGATGACGGCTGTCACAATTATACATAGTATAAACCCAACGATGATCTTTCGGTAACGTAGTATTGATGTGAGGAAACTTGTTCTAAGAAAAACAACTCTGAACTATGAATGAAATCAAAAGAATAGAGACATACGAAATAGATGGATCTGTGGGCACCGATCCTAAAGCAACAGCATCTCTGGAAACATTTGTTGAGGCCAGAGTGTTTGAACTGATATCTGAATTTCGGCTGGATTTGATGAAAAGACGTTCGGCATGGTTGGTGTTGTCAACCGATATCGTGTTACTATCCAAAGAAGTCGCTGGAATCTAAATGATAGACATAAGTTATATTATGTCGATAAGTATTGAAAATAGAGTTATTCGTGTATCTCTCTGAACTCAGTAGTCTTCCATCTACGTTCTTCCCTCTGTACATGTAAACAACTTTATAAGTATTCATTTACCTGTTGAATTCCAACATGTGCTCGTTGCTTGTATTTTCTGACTAATTTGTAAGTTGAAAAGACAAGAAAGGGTACGACAAGTTTGAGAAAAGTTGTTAGTCCACCATAAAGACCCAGAATCGTGGTGATAACAATGATGAAACTGCCTGTTTCGAGTACTGTCACTGAACAATAATCAGGATTACACTCTTCGAAAAATTGATTATACGAGACATTTGATGAACACGTTTCGACAAACATTTTTTCAACAATAGAATTAACGGTATCATTTGAAGAAAAACGAGTTTCGCTCTTGTTCAATGGTACAAAATGGTTGGGTAAAGACATATTCAAATAGGTAGTAAGAAGATCAATGCAAGACTGTTTGTAGAGACATTCGAGTGTACTTTGAAGGAGTGATTCAAGTGGAGTACAACCAACCAGATACCCTTTGATGTAAGGTGTCGACGATTGAGTACATGTCGACAATGTGGCACAATTACACATACCACTGCCATAATATTGTGATTTGAGAAAAAGCATACTACCCACTTTAATGTTGTTGGTAATATAATACCAGTTTGTCGAATAGGCTGAGACGAATCCGTTACCTTGCATTAGACCACGTATCATTTGAAGCGAATTTAGAAATGAATTCGGTAGTGTCGATTGAAATTTGATGAGTGATGCATTTGTCTCTTTCTCGAGCAGATCGAAGTCAATCATGAGGGTGGAGATGATCGAGGAAATAAGATATTGTTGTTGAGCATCATTGACAGAATCTTTTACCAAATTACACAAGGCAGCAAGAGCTTGGAAATGACTGAATACTGTGCCTTGAAGAGTAAATGCGTTGGATGTTGCATATGTCGAATCCAAATCATTGTATAATTGAAACAATTCTTGTAGATATGAGTCAGAGACGAAAAGACTCGTACAGACTGGATGAAAGCTGCATTGCAATGTGATAAATGATGAATGCGTAATAGACAATCGAGAACATGGACAACTAACTGCATCTAATCCGTAACGTTGTTGTAACTGCTGATATTGTTCAAGGGATGGGTTTGTTATTGTGAACGTATTCAAATAATAGATCACCGAAGTATAGAGAACGACAATGAATAATGAGATGACGAGAAGAACTAAATAGACACGTGTCGCTACACATTGTTGTTCAATAGTAATTGTACGATTTGTATCTTCAAATACATTCACTTTCTTAAACCAATCTCGAATCTTAATACCCAATGTCACAAAATGTGATGTGCGAGCAGCTAAAATTTATTTCATTAAACATGATCAAGATTCAAATAAAAAATGTTCTTACTCGATTCTACAGGTGCCTGTTGATGTCGTGATAACAGGCGTCGAATGATTCCAACACATATCATGACAAGAAACGGGACAAGAATGCGCAGAGAGACAGACAGTCCACCGATCAGACCAACAATTCTTGTTATTGTTTCGAGTAAACTGTTGCGTTGTGGAATCGTATAAGAACATGACGATGGTTGGCATTGGGCAAAATAGGATGAATAATTTGTAGATTCAGACCAAGATTCAATAAACATTTCTGAAAGTAGAGAACCAATTGTGCTATTTATCATGAAACGACTTGCATGAGAAGAAGAATTGAGTCGAGTAAAGTTGTTAAAGGATGATACATTATAAAAGTTGATAATAATGTCTAAACAGTCTTGATCATCATAGAAACATTTAAGTGTTGATTGTAGAAGTGATTCAACAGATTGGCACGCAAAATAGAACTCAGGTATAGAATATACTTGAATATCTGCATTCATTACACTCCCAATGAATAAGCCCCAATTCATTTTACAGCTTGAATCATATGCACACGAACATATTTCGGATGAATTTTCATAGTTGTAAGTCGTTATAGACAAAGGGGCAGTATATTTAGGTGGGTCGCCAATTTCAATATAAGAATTGCTACCTGCGGCAGACACAATTTGGTTCACATGTGTAATATTACGCAGAAGTTGAAGGAAGTGTAAAAAGGTGTTTTTTGTTTCCAGTTCAAACGTATTAATAGCAGAGGACATTTGATTAGTAAACTCAGCCGCTGTAAGCAATTGAGTACCGACTAATTGGGTTTGTTCAAACGTCTGTATTGAATTGGCAATTGTTTCAGTAGAAAAATCGCACAGAGTTCCCAGGAGCACAAATAGCGTCTGAGCCTGCGAAAAATCACTACTGTTGACGGCTACCGCAAATCGGAGCGATAAAAGAGCGCGCATATCATCGAAAGCATCTATCCAACGCTCTGATACGAAATCACTGGAGCATACTTGATGATAGAATGGCTGGAGATGAATGAATTGACCATAGGCTACCGTTAATTGTGTACACGGACATTGTAGAGAAGAAATTAAGTTAGTCTGAGACTGAGATTGTAATTGTTGCACAGTACTGAATAAAGGGTTGTTCAGTTGTATCAATTTTATGTCGAAGCTCAGCATTCCGTAAAGTGTCAAAATAATAAGAGCAAGAATGAGTAGTGTAATATAGATTCGTGTTGTCCACAGTTGTTGCCTGATATCCGATGGTTGTTGTCGAAGTGATGATTTGAACAGATTGAGATCAATAAGAGAATTCCATATAAGTTTTGCCAGTGTCTGTACGCGTTGTTTCCATGTCTGCGTTGTTGTCACTAAATAAATAGAAAGTTTTACTCATATAACCTCAATTGAAACTTACCGATATCGACAGAAGAATGTTGAGCCGATGCTTTAGTCAAATAGCGAACCAAGAAGCCAACCACGTGTGGAATGAGTACTCGAAGAACAGCCGAAAGACCTCCGTATAAGCCAAGAAGAGCAGTAAACATGTATAAAAAGCTCGAGTGTTGATTGATTGAGTAGAAACACGATCTTGGACGACATTGAGCAAAATAAAGTGAATAGTTGAGTGCTGTCGAGATATTCTCTATGAATAAAGTTTCAAGAATATCATTGAACGTGCCAGTTTGATTTGTGGCTTTCTGTATGTTCAGAGCGATAGGTGTTGAATTTGACGACCAGTTGAAATATGTTGCTATGGCATCGAGTTCACTTTGATTATTCAAAAAACTGTTGTCGAGTGACGAAAGAAGCAGTGATTCCAAGGGCCAACAACCGGCGAACCAGTTTGCTACTGGAAGAGATGTTATAGACGGTGCCCAAGGAAAATAGATGCTGATGTCGGTTTCCGTAGAATTGTAGAAAGCAGACAATTTATGACAGGTGGCAGATACAGAGCACTGGCAACTGGCAATGGTTCCGTGTCCCGTAAATGTAGTTGTGCTCTGGGCTCCATACCAGGTTAGCCCATCTTCTGAGTAAAGAACTGCCATGTAAGCGGTTTGAATTCCAGACATGAATTTATTCCCCAACACGTACATGCGTACAAAGGAAAGAGAACGAAGAAAATTTGTGACACTATTCATTCGAAAGGCTATAGTGTTTGATACCATTTCTGCTTCTAATAAATTCTCACTTAATAAATAGGCTGAGATAATTTCATCATCGTAGAATGCTTGAAGATCATTATTCATAGCCGTTTCTGAGAACTCGCAGAGTTCTCGCAAAATTTGAAATTGTTGGCTAGCTGTTGCACGGAAATCTATCACAACGCGTGTGGAGGTTTTATTATCGAAGAGCATATCAATCCATATTTGTGAAACGAAAGCACTAGAACATATCTCATGATACATTGGAATTATTTGGGCAAATGAACGATAAGAAACAGATATTTCAGTGCATGGGCATTTGACGTTCGTGTTATAGGCATTTTCCAGTTCCAGATATGTTTCGAGAGATGGATTTCTCACTTCGATTTGTTGTGTATTGATAGCTGACGCATCATAAATGAGGAGAATGGACATCGCGGAGAGAAGAAGGGCAATGTAAACACGCGTTGACCATCGTTGAATGCTGATCGTCCGCTCATCAGTCAAATCCGTTTCGAAAAGATTCAACTCCATAAAGAATCGTCGCAGACGATGGTGACGACGTAAGTTATCTCTTCTTTGCATCTCACGTTTCTACAATTGAACTGTCAATGAAATGTATTCTTAATAAGGCATGGCATATGTTTAACGTACAGTGATTTCTCAAGCAGAATGGTTAACACTTAATTTTTTCCTAACATACTTATTTCTAATCTATGAGATTCAAGAGTAACAGTATATAAGCTCAAGCTTACGAATTCAGTTGAAATGATCGAAAGAACGGTCGACATAATTCATTTAATCCTTTCACTTCCCTGGTATAAAAAAAGCTACACCTGTTTTTTTAATATTTCTCATAATTTAATTCATAAAAATTAGTACATAATCTTTTGAAAGGAAGTAATAGAGAGTGTTCTAGGATCTTTTTGAAGTACCTGTGCCATATACGCCGCCTCACATCTTCTATTTCGCTCTTCTCTTGCTCTGGATATTATAATTCAAATGACAGCGAAGAGCAAATCTTTATCAACTCCATTATTAGCACATATGCCTGTTGCTGAACCTAAAGAAATGTGTGGATATTGCAGTACTAAAGCTCGTCCGACATTTAGTAACATAAAATGCAGTTTTTGTGATATTTCTTTATGTTTGAAACAGCATAAAAATTGTTTTTTGTTATTTCATGAAAACACTGTATAAGTTTTGCAATTAATAAACTTCAACAGCTAAAACTACCGTTCAGCCTACTAGAGTTCAATGTAACTGATATTGCGTAAATCGACCAATCACCTGTGGGAACACATGAGATATGTCTAACATATACTCTTATGTCTAGAAGAAGCTAATTCAACGATTTACTTGAATTAAATCCAACGAAAAATAATGCGGAAGCGAAAGGGTCAACATGAACTGACCGAGTACTGAGAGAGACCTTAAGTATTCGCATAGAATAAGAATCTAGAGACTCGGAGTTGGCATGGGTGGGTACCTTCTCTCAGTCAACACCCGGACAATTACCCACATCCTCAATGATTCGAAATGCCAGATTATCAATGATTATCGGACAATTTTTACTCAAATCCTGTTAGCCAAATTGACGATACAACTAAAGGACGATTTTCTGTGTCATAACTTTTCACTGGTTCTACAACGGTAACTATTTCTTATAAACCCTCCAATTCAGAATTCAATTGATTCAGATAAGATTCTCAACAAAATGAAAGAGAAAGGTGAGAAAACACGTTTTTTACCCTAAACACTCTAGGTTGAGATGCTCGAGTGAGATTCAGAAAATAAACGTCGTATAGATTTATTGAATGGATAACACGAAATCAACGAGCAGAAAACACGTGATATGAAAGCTGCAACAAAAGTCTGAGAAGAGAAGCTCATGGCCAAAGAACAAGCAATCTACTAAATCCAAAACAAAATGAAAAATCCAGAGTCTAAATTTTTTAATAATTAAAAAGACATACATGTCCTCTCTGAAACCATCCTGACATTATTCATCTTCTTACGAGCGAACAGGATACTATCTATTTCAGATAATTATTATGCTATGTCCGTCGATAAAATAAAAAGAATCTGATATCAACTTCATACATCTAAACTGATTTTCGATTTTATGCACTCTATTCATGAGATCCTTTTCTTCTTTGTTGCCAACTCTTTCTTTTCTTTTTCCTAAATAGGTTTTAATCTTTTTCTGCTGAATTGATTATCACTTTAGGACCACTAGAAGTCATAGGTAGGCAAGTACCACAACGCATCCACACCCAAATTTCAAATGAATCTAGGTTTGAACTTACAATTGACCGTGGCTTAGACATTGAAACATTCAATATCTAATTCTCACTCAAACTCATATTCATACTCACAGCCACGCACACTAGACATGCAATGGTGGCCGTGGCCACGAATTTACCGTTCATCGGTGTCACCGCTCAACGGTAGAAGTATTAAAAATCCACGATGATGCTCGACTTTCTTCAATATTCAGACGATTTTATATTAAAAGAGTCCAATGTTATTAACGCCTCAGCGTACCGTACCTACAATGCTAACCGGTTTCCTTCGTAAGTCAGACACTTTTATGCTAACAGACCTCTATGGTGTTCATACAACGGTTAGCAACGTAGGTTACCGATGATTTCACCAATACGACCGTGGACCTTACGTAAGGTCTGCCGGTGCGTTTATGATACCAGGCTCTATTAATATAAAAGCCTGATAATCATGAAGAGAATAGGCTATCATCGTAAATCTTTAATAAAACCACTAGCCCACCGGTAAGCGATGCATCGTCATATTATCGTGCCTAACACACACCGTCAAACTAAAACCCTGGGTTCAAACCGAAAACCGAAAATCAAACTCAAGCGCAACTAAAGATCTGCGTTGCCAGTTAAGTGATCTCTGATATCACTGGCACTGCCATACACTGGCGTAGTAACGAAGTCGGTACACTGACGTTTATTAATATACATATATCTGACATATCCCTAAAAGTTAGAGCACCAAGCTCATCAGCGCTTCTCTCATACCAACATCAGTCATTACAGAGCTACTTTTCACAGTAATTGCACCAACACTATAAATCCCAAAGCCCAACCTCAACACTCAATCTCTAACCAAATATTCAAATGCTCGGCTGAAGCTACCACCCAGACTCTTACCAATTCTTCAAACACTCGACTGAAGCCATCACCCAAACTCTTGCTTAATACTCAAACTCTCAGCTAAAACCATCACCTAAACTCTTGCTGAATAGTCAAACGCTCGGTCGAAGCCATCACCCTCAACTGTTACTGAATAGTCAAACCCTCAACTGAATCCCGCACCAACACCCAGCAGTTAAATTGTAATTGAATAGTCAAACCCTCAACTCAACTTCACACCCAGACTTTAACTGAATACGGAAACCCTCAGTTTAACTCAACAGCGAAACTCTGACTAGATACTAGAACTCTCAGGTGAATGCAGCATCAAAACTCTAACTACATACTCAGATTCTCTTCTAAGTCTAACGCGAAGGCTACAACTGAGTACTTAAATCCTCAGCTATACTCAACATGCAATATTATCAGTCAAAATGTGACTGAACACTCAAACCCTCGGCTAAACCCAACACCTTAATTTAATACGCAAAAAGCTAAGCAGTTTGAATTTGTTACATGTCTAGTCATAAGGCTAAATACTATAATAGATGCATAAATATTCTATGACAACTATGCACCATGTCTAAATCTGTACAGTTTTTTGCTGAGTCAGCATAAGTTTTTCTTTCTGCCTATGTTGATACGAACACTTACCTTAGAGACAATAGGAAACAAGAAAACTGATGTAACACAATTTGCGAGCAAAAGAATGTAAAAATGTAGTGTTGTTACTTCTAATTACCTTTTTCACTTGTATCGACTAACACAAATTCTCACTCAGAACTCAGTATTATAAACTGCTGGAAAAAGAGAAAAAGAGAGTAAAGGAAAATAAAATTCATCCGCTGCTGCAGAAGGTGAATATCCAATAGAGAATTGCATTTCGGTGAGTAACATATGTGGAAGACATAGTGAAAGTCAATAGCAACCGGAGAGAAGAAAAGATGGATAGAAATGACTGAGTTTAGAATGGAAATAATTAATATAATGCAGCAGAAAATGTGCTTTATTCTTTGTATTGAAAACAGAAGAATAAAATTAAATGGAATCTTGGACCTTCTTTCTGCATGTTAATTGTTGTCACCCTCAGCTTAAATCTCTGATTGTGACGATATAATTTAATTTTTGAATATAAACAACTAAATATCCGTCAATTCGAATGTCATATAGATTCCCCCTAATAACGTCGAAAATAAAAATGCTGAAAATAAAAATATCGAAAAAAGAACTTGGTAGGTAGCGCCATTTTTTCGACGTTATTAGGGTAAACCGTCATATAGTCATAATAATCGAGTTCTACATCTTTACGTGTCAAATACATACAGAATATATGTACATGAGTTTCCAATGGAAACAGACAGGATTCAAATGGCAAAGACCGTTTTTGGTCAGGAATATGATGATATGTAGTCATTAAGTTTTAAAAAAGCACGATTTATGCATAGTTTGATCCGTCTTTTGTCAAATTATGTATTACGTTGTTAACGGCATTCGCGAACGATGAAGAGTACCAATTTCTATCTTTAGTTTCACATTACACTAATGTTGTTGTAAATATTTATTTACAAATATAAGTTTTTTTTCTTTTTCTGCCAATAAATTAGATAAGTCTAAGAATCATAGGACTAAAAGATTGCACTGTTTCTCATTTGAGATGATGTTTGTGAAAATATATTAGACATACGTATGCTTCACAATTAATTAGATGGATAGAATATTTCTTTTTTTTCTTTTGTTGCCTAGCTGAAAGGTTGTCTTGTCGTTTGAAATAATGTTCATCAAAATGAGTAAAAGCTCTACGTATTCTTTGTAATTAGCTATATTGGTAGAAATGTTTTTCTCTCTTCTCCAGCTCCAAATTTGTTTATCATGTATAATAATGTTGGTGAAAGTAAATTGAATCTACATATTCTCCCTAATTAAATATATAGATTGAAATTTAGTGTTGGTATAAAAATATCTTTAAAATCTCTGCTACAGTCGTTCGTTTTCTTTTATTCTTATCATCAATGTTTTCGATATTATATCAGATACATTGTTTACGAACTTATATTTAAAAATTGTTTAATCAATACATGATAGTTTATTATGTTTTACGAAAGCAGATGATTTTTCTCGATCAAAATAATGATTATGATGTATTGAAATAGGTATTTATGTTCACATCAACTGTAATCAAAACTATTAATTATATCCTAATTGTCTCAAATTAACGTTTTTCTTTTTGTTGGTATTTGTTGACGAACTTTGTTTGTCGTTGTTTTAATCAAAAAAAGTTATTTCATTCTTTTCTTTTTTTCCATACTATTTTCTAACTTTTAATTACATCAAATGGTTCTCTTTAGGAAGGAAAATGGCATAACTGGTTACCGAAAGCTTTCTCAAACAATTTACTTCATTTTTTTTTAATTTCTCATATTAACTATCTAGATATTTGTTTATATAGAAGTAGTGGATGTATTCTTAATGCCTTAACAATAAAAAGCGGAAAGATGATATTAACTGAAAACTAAATATAAATCAGAAAACATTTTTAGTCAAATCAATGGAACTGCCTTTTTATTTAAATCATTCGAAAGGTTAATTTTCTTCGATATGTGCTTCATATTACTTGAATTTACTCAACACATTTTGTCGTAAAAATACGCCTCAGTTATTATCCATCAGTCATCACTTAAAAAAAGAAAAGAAGCTGTTCTTCACTTTTTCTTAAGTTAATAAAGAAAATGTCGATGAAAATTTTTGTTGATAAATTAGAAACTATGACTCTTCAAAAATGTTGATTAAAATACGTTTCTTCTTTTACAATTGTTATTTCTATGGAGAATAACGTATTTAAGAAAATAATTTATTTTCAATCCTTTTTTTCAATAGAATAAAGTCAAATACGAAAATCTTTATGAATGTTTCGATTTCCCCAATGGCTTGTCAGAAACTCTCTTGAATATTTCAGTATATTCACATCATTCTATTACAGTGAGAGAAATGATTATTTCTTGTTCATATATTATTTCTATATGAAAATAAAATATAAAAGATAAGTTTATTATTTGATTATAAAGAACATCGTACAATAAGATCGTCAATTTACTATCTCTCCGCTTTGGTTTTAAATACTATATAAAAACAGACCTTGAAATTCTGTACCTTCTCATAAATCGAGGGTGGGTGTGGGTGTATCCTGTTTATCTCATACACAGACACTCAGATCCACGTAATTTGTTTAAATTCTGTTGAATATAGACTGCGACATCGTACATTTTAAGATTGAGTTTTTTTGGCTAACACCAACAAGATTTTCATTGTTGCTTGTTGCTTCTTGCTTAATTTGTACGGAAATCCGTTCTTGGCTTGCAGTCGCTTGGTAGACAGTGTTCGAAGAGTTTTTGATGTCAAAAATACTTCATCGTTGAATACTCTCTATGTAAAAGTTTTTAAAATATCGACTTTTCTCATTCGTCCAAGTACAGCATAAACATACCTTCGAAGGTCAACTTGGCTTTTCACATAGGAATCCATCGTCGCAAAATATAGAGCTTTGGTTTGTAACATGAAAATATTACGAACGAAGTATCATCTATTTAATATAGGATCGATGCTGAAATTTGTAGAATAACTATGATTAATCTTGTCGTCAATAATAAGGAGAAATGTAAATATTGCTTAAGATGACAGATTAGATACTCTCACTTAACTCACACATTCATTAGTTATTATTATAGACATTTCTGAATTCAACATTTTTTATTCGAAAAAATTATATTCTACGATAATTAATAAAACTCGAAATGACTTTTGCAATCATATTCAAACTCATTCAATCTTTATTTAAAAAGAAAATGTATTTTGCATTAAGATAACAAATATAAGCATCTAAATAAACTCAAACAAACAAAAAACAAAACGTTCATTCAAATAAATCACCGATACAGTAAACAAAATTAAATAAGTCTTATTTAACTTTCAGTAGTTGTTCCACTACTATTACCCGTTTCATATTGTCGTCGAAAACAATCACCAATAGGAAAAAAATCCCATTTACGACATTGATACATATCCCAAACATAACTTTCCTGTAGGGAAAAAAAGACAGTTTTCATATTGAATTTAATATTTATCAAAATAAACTAACTTGTCCAGTATGTTCTGTATCAGGTTTATTGAGAAGATGTGTTAAGAAGAACAAATAATTTGCAAAATTATGTTCTACTGTTGTGTGAGTCTAAATAAAAGAGTAATTAAAGCTGCTTATCGTATAGAATAATATCCTACTTCAAAACCATGTGGTTCCTTATCAAAATATTCTTGGCCAATCCCACAAATAAAACATTTTGACTAAATAAATAAAATAAATAAAATTGCAATATATGAAATCATCTTTATTTTACCTCAAGTGTTTCTTTTACTGAATCAAGTTGCTCACGAAGATCACCAAAAGCATCAATAATTAAACCTTGAATAATAGCAAGTAGAATAACGATAATGAAGAAGAAGAACGTAATATCAAATATAATTCGGTATAATTCCAGTGGGTCACCATTTGGTGATTCAAGTTCATCGCCAATACCACCACCAGCTCGAATACCAGAATATAGATGAAATTTAAAACACTGACAGAAATAGAACATATGTACAATATTGAAATATTCTTTATTAACTTACAGTAAACATGTCTTTACAATTTTCTTCCCGTTGTTCATCTTCTTCTTTTGTATAAAATTTACGAAAAAAATTAAATGCAATAACTGTATAAAGATAAACAACAACAGCCATTAACATAATTGTTAGAAGCAACTAAAAGATAAGAGAATATGTTTTTTTTTAATTCGATATCAATAAGAAAATTTGAATAGAAATATACCTGTCGACCGTTGTGCGTGATTGATTTTAATATTGTACTTAAAGCTTTAACGCTGATTGCGACATCAAGTAAATGTATTGCGAAAACAAAAAATGCATAATTTCCAATGACAGAGAATGAAAAATAGAAGAAGACGTAAAGAAATGACTGAAAAAAACAAAACAAAGAAATGTATAAAAATTCATATTGTTTCAAGTCACTCTATCGTTCAATGTTCAAGATCACTATTTAGAATGTTAATTTCTAATATTTTGCCCACAAGTAGGGGACGCGTAGATTACAAAAAAACCTAAAAGGATATGTACCCAAGTTGGTGTTTGATCGAGATATCAAGTATTTATCATACAGGACCCTATCTGTGCGATAAAATCAAAGTTTCGAATTTAGGCCTGAGACTTTGTCCACACTAAGACCTCAATCAGAAATTTCGGAAAGACTGTCTCTGATATACAAGTATGTTGGCATTAAGACGCTTTCTTATGGATATTAGATTTCACACGAATATTTTTAATGTGGACAATGTTTCAGGCCTAAATTCGAAGCTTTGATTTTACCTTGCAGATAGGGCCCTACAGGACAAATACAATAAATATTTGACATCTCAGTCAAACACTAACTTGGGGCACATCTCCTACTTGTGTCAAAAGCTTTTTAACACCTCGAGTGGTTCCCTCGGTAATTAGAATATGTCAAGAAATCTGGAAAAGAAAAATCCGGAAAAGAAATAAAACATGTTTGTGAACATGGAAATCTCATACCCGATATACGCTCAGCGAGATAGTATGACAACAGAGCAAAAAAAAGGGTGTGGGTATGGGTGTGAGATAGGAAGATCCACCCACGCCCTCGCTTGCTTGCAAGCCGTAGAAGTCATCTTTCGACAACAATCTCTCAAGCTTAAAGCGAGAGTACAACAGAAGAAAGCGCGGAAGACATTGGCCATGCAGAAACACATCGATAATTTAGGTAGTCGCTACTGCAACGGCGACATCGATCGCGCCGAACTTCTTATCAAACTGTCTCTCATATCTTCTATCACTATAACACTACGAATAAAATTTTCCTTGCTTTTTCACTCTTCAGATTTTTATTTTTCCGGATTTATTGACAACACCGTTAATTACTTACATTATCCGTAAAAATAATACCCCATTTCCAAATTTGATAACGCATATCAATTGATTTAATTCTATAATGAATATATGCATATATATTTACTCAATTCTATTTTTTTTCCATACTTTCCCCATAAACCAGTTTCTATTGTTTTAACAATTTCAAATTTTCCAGGTGTATCAGTTTTTTCCATACCCAAAAATCGATTTAATTCATTATAATCAAATTGATCGGAATATTTATTTCGAACTTTTTTCTTAACAAATTTATCCCAATAATAATTCGGAAATGATTTTGAACTTATAACAAGTTTATGCCATTCACGTGATAAATAAGATAATAACCAAGAATTATCTCCACTTGGTTGATCAATTAACCAAGCACCTTCAAATTCTAATTTTCTTGCAATTTCTTTTTCACGTTTAAATATAACTAATGGAACCTAAGAACAAAAGAATTATTCTTGTTTAAAACTAATCAAAAAATATTCATTTGCATACTTTTAATTTATAATAACTAATCATCATTAAAAATGCAATTGATGAATGTAAAAATGCACTAGTTTTTAACAGATATATCATATAATGTTTTGACGGATCAATCATTATTATTTCATTATCATCATTATCAAAATGTTCTACTACATCGGATGGTATAGCCTCACCAGCTGCTGTAGATGGTGTTGGTATTGCCTAAAATATTTCTATGAAATTCTAATAATTACCAAAGAAATGATTTTTACCTTATAGAATAACATAAGAAAATTGATGACAAAAGCAAGACAAAGTGCGATAAATTTTAATAGATGATAATTTCTTGCCACCAATGCCTAATAATAAATAAGTTAATGTTAAAATTTATCAACATCTCATAAAATATTTACCAGAGCTTTTTTTCCATAATCAGTTCGTACTCGTGTTTCTGAATGAATAATTTCCTCGTCTTCAACTATTGCTGAATTAATATTACTCGATGATCCTTTCTGGTGATATTCCGCTTGAATATTAACCTTTATAAGAAAAAAAGAAAACGGTGACATTTAAAATAAATAATATGTAATCTACTTCAAATGCATGTTTAGATTTTTCTATTAAATTTTGTGATAGATTTATTGTTGTATTTAAATGTGGTTGATGTGGTACAGAAGCTGTTATTGAATATTGATTTTGATTACGATAATGTACCGGTGTTAAATGTGCTGTTGTGATAACTGATGATGGTAAATTTTGTTGTTTAGATGAATCAATAGTATTAACAAATAAAGATTGTTGCTGAGAATCAAATATTCGTGTGTCATCAACATTAACCAAATTACCTTGTTGATTAATTAAAGACATCCTACAATATTTATATAAAATATAAAATTAAATGAATAATAGTATCGTTTAACCTATGATTTGATTTTGTATCATAACTATGATCAATTCCATGTGTATTAGCTGATGTTGAATCTTCACTAGTATTAAAACCATTATGCAGTATATTAACCGATGCTAAAAATAAATTAGAATTAGATTTAATACGAAAAAATATAAAAACTGTTAGCGCAATCCCTGACAGGATTAAAAATATGAAACACGATCTAACTGTGTTTCTACCTTAAAAAAGATAGTTTGATTGTATCAGTATGAAGCGCCTTTTATCTCATCCTGTGGCATAAAGGAATATAAATAATTTACATATGTTGGAGTCACTTGATTATCATTTTAACAGTTGATACAAAATTCAAGAGAAACATCGATTAATACCGAAAACTACTCACATATCTATCTTTCCTAAACAATGTGAGTTCAATAGTTTTATTTTATTCTGCAACTCAATGTCCATGTGTCGGTCACGTCTGTGGGGAGTGCAAGTTTCTGCCCTAAACACTTCAACACTCCTTTTAGTTCGTGTTTCACAAAACATACATAAACGATAATCACGACGTTTTGTTGGTGGAGTTAAATTAGTTCTTTCCATTGGTTTTCTTTCTTGTAGTTCATCTCCAGCCATTAAAGTGTAGATACAATATGTCAATGTTCTATATAGAAAATAATAAATATTCTTTGTTTTAATTCAATTCAAACCATCTTTATATACCTAAAGGTAAAAAACATGACCGTAAAAAACAAACGTGTAGATCTAATGAACAAGAATATAAGATTTTTAATCATCTCTTTAAATGCCATTTGTTGGAATTGTTGACAAGCATTATAAATTGTTGATGGATGAAATAAATGAAAGAGATATTTTATACCGGACCATGTATGTGTAAAGGTTGATTTAATAGGATCAGATATAGTGGGTTGCATGATATTAGATTCATTAATAGATAATGATGTCATTTCAGATGCTTGTTCGTCATCTTCACCACTAAGCGCAATTGCATGTTGCATCTAAATGAGAAATAAAGTTTTGTATTCTTTACAAAATTTACGATAATCTTACTTCAAAAATTGTATCTTCACAAAAATTAATGAATTTTTCTAATTTTTGTTTATCATCAGTTTCATTGACTGCTAAATGTAAAAATGCTTTTTTCGATTCCTGAAACAAAAAACGATCATATTATTTTATTCTTGAATAAATGAAAAACAAACTTTAATATGTGGGCTATTCCATTGTTCAATATTTGATTCAGTTATTTCGAAATAAACACGTTCAATATAGCCAGCACCACCTTTAATTTCAATTCTACCAAGAAATTCTTGAAAATAGGATAGAAAACTTTTTGCTTTATCCATTAAACGTTGTAAACGTAAATCATGTGGCATATGTTCAGATAAATTTATTAATAATACAGCCATATTAAAACCTATATCTTTCGCTGGATTATGAAAACGTTCAGTAAATTCCATAAAATCAATTTTTCCATCTTGATTTACATCAACACACATTAATATATAATCAATATCTTGACTAAAGATAAGAAAACAAAATCAAGAATTTATTTTATTTTTATTAAATAATTAATATTTATTACTTTGTAAACATTTTTTGTGCTTCCATAGCACGACGAAATTCTTTTGGAGAAATAAATCCATCTTTATTAGCATCAAATTCTTGAAATGCTTCCGATGTTGTTAAACCTTTCATTTTAAGAAATATATCAATAAATTGTAATAATAATTCAACATTTGACTGAGATTCAATCAATGTATCAACCATTTGTTTACCAACTAATATCAAACAAATATACATACATATCTTTTTATAACAGAAAACAACTTACTTGGACCATTAAGAACATTTCCTAGAAATAAATTAAAAAAAAAGATAAAATCAAGGAGAGAACAGCAGACTTCAAGATTTCAGAAGACTTCTAGAGACTAAGCCGGCATGGCTGAATGGTTATGTGGTTAGCATGTTACCATGAGGTACCGTGTTCAAACGTCAGTATCACCAGCTATGTAATGACCCTAGACAAGTCAACAGTGGCCATTTTGTCTCGGATCACTCGTCCGAAAATATTTTAACTACATGTTAGTCAGAATATATGGGGAGCTCAAGTAATTGAGCGAGAAGAACTCTGGATCGAAACTGTCCTTGGACAGCGGCCTATACCAAAAAAATGGTATGGTCGTTCTTTTTCTTCTTCTAGAGACTTCGCGAGACTTCAGGTATGAAGTCTCTGTTGTTTACCCGTTGGATAAAATATTTCAAAATTATTTCATTTTACCTTCAAGCATGGATAATAATAAAATAATCATATCTTTTTGCAATTTTATTAATTCACGTAATAATTCAATTTGTGATGGATCCTATTAAATCAAATAGAAGTTCGAAAAATGAATCAGTTAAATTTTACTTGTGATAATTTTCTTTGCATATGTGCAAAAATATAGAGAAATCCAGCTATAGCATCCCATAATCGACTGTTAGCCAATGCTAATTGATTTTGTGGACATGGACCCTAAATAACAAACAGTATTTATTTTATAAATTCTCTGTAAAATCAAACCTGAATATATTCTGTTAATGTATTAAAAACTTGTTTAGCAACATTAATAGCTCGACAAAAATTTTCTTTTCCATGTGCATCAACTGTTCCTTTGCCAGAATAATGCCAATAGAAATCCATTAATGATTCCTATATATTTAAATGATAAAATATTAATATAAAATTTTTCCTTTTAATTACTTGTAAACTCAGTAAATAATCAACAGTACAAATAATAATATTAACATTTGTATTACTTCCTGGTTGTGATCGAAGATAATTTTGAAATTCAAGATTATGTCCTTCACATAACAATTGACAAAAACGAAATAATGAAATTGTAAAATCAGCATCATGTAAATTTTTTTCTCCAGCCATTCCTTCTGAACCAACACCTAAATATAATCATATTCATATGTAATTATTACTCATATTACGCATTAACATACCAAGTACTTCTGCTTTAATACAACGTTCAAATGTATCAAGATCAAGTACACTACAATTAGCCATTAATGTTGCTAAGGATGTAAAACATCCAACATCTTTTGTTTCTTTTAAATAATCTAACATTCGCTAAAATGAAAAATGATAGATTAGTAAAGAAGAAATAACAAAGATTTTGATAATCTTGATATAGCAGATATATGAATTTCTATTGTTTTATTAATAGGTTTGTTAGCGAAACTACTATGGGCATTCGTCAATTAGCGCAAGTTCAAATGCGATGTGGTGTAAGTTAGGTGGATTTTTGCCAACTGTAATAGCACAAGATTAGTGTAAAATGCTTGTGACAAATTAACCTCATATCATCAGAATAAGCATATTATAGTCTAAACCGCTCAATATAGTTACTAGGAGCTATTTTTATACATCCGTAATCACATAATGTCACTGACGAATCTCCTATAAATATGTTGGCGAAATTCGAGGATCCCTTATTTTACATAAGGCTAAAGTATTAAAATAATTTATCAATGCTTCTAACTTCAATTCTCATTCTATCGTAATGCAAAATTTTACTTGAGGATCTTCTAGAGATAGCTCGAACTCCTTTTGATGTATGTATACTAATTAAGACACAGGAGTGAATAATATTATAGGTAGGTTTTCAATGGTGATAGAATATTTTAAATCTATAGAAATTCTTATTTACTTTTTGAACTTCTAGATTTCCACCATGTAATAATGATATACCAAGTTGTAATGTTCGTTGAAGCATTTCATTATTTTCACCTTAATTTTGAAAATTTATATTGGAAAATAATATTTAAAAAAATCCCTAATTATACCTTTGCTTGCACTTATATATAATAAGACTGTTTCAGCAGCACCTCGATTTGCTAAACGATTTTGTTCATAAAGTAATTTTTGTTTTTCCATTTCTTGTTCCTAAAAATATGAATATAACTATAGTTTATATCATTTTTTTAATTTTTACTTGAAATGATTTAATTTCTTCCACTCCATTATCATCATCATCTTCAGTAATAGCACAGCTCTTTAAATAAAATTCATATATATGAATTTTTAAATTTTCTTTATCTTACTTTACTCATTATTGCTGAATATGATAAATGAAGAGTATCTTCGTTAATCGATGAAACTTGAGCTGTAGTTGCAGAACGATTTAAACATAATAATAATTGTCTTAATGGATCTGGTTTAATTGTCATTGTTAATGTCAATGTTTCATTTTCTGTTTTAGTTTCTTCTTTAATTACTGTTATTTCTTGTTCATTAATTTCATGATTATCCTCCTTTAAAGTATATATAAATAAATAAAACCAAAAGGAAGAATTAAAATTAAATATTTTACACAAAGATTTTCAATTAAACGTGATCGTCTATCTTCCTCAGCTTCAAGCCACAATTCTCGATAAGCACGTAAAAACATATTCATTGCTCGATGTCGTATTACTGAATGTAATGGTGCCATACGAAAACAAGCCATTATAGCTTTTTTACGTTGAGTTGAAACAAGTTTTCGCCATGTACTACGACGATGTGCTGGTGGATGATCAACAAAATTTAAATTAAAAAGTACTTTAGCCATTTTTAACATATTTTTTATTGATGTTTCATGAGAATCAATGGATTCTGTATAATAAGATTTTGAACCAATCTTTCGATATAACGCACTCTGCCAATTATTTTTATTAATTACTTCACCCTATAGAATAATAATATAAATGAAAAACGAAGATGTGAGAAGAAATATGAAGTATACCTGTTCTTGAGCATGAAAAATATCTCGAAGAAATTCTTCTAAAGCTTCCTCTTCATCACTCTAAAATATAATGAATTATACAAAATAAAACTCGAATAACAACAAACCGTTAATTCCAAAAGCATTTGATCTTCTGTTGGATTTTCAATTTTTTCGAATTGATTAAGTTTCATCTATTAAATAAATGAAATATGCATATTTTAATATCATATCAAATTACGAATGATCAGAAATTGTTTCCTGTTTGTATTTTGTGAGTATGATACTTTATGAGTATTCTATTTGGAACTATTCTCGAAGGATAGACTTTTCACAAGCTAAACTATTGAAAATGAAGATCTAATCGTTTTAATGAATGAGAGAAAACGGCTAAAATTTGTTGTAATATGAAAGGTCTTATATTTGAAATTTACGGATGTCTGATACGTATCGGAGAGGATAGTAAGATATTTGGGTATGGGTGGATGCGGATGTGGGTATGGGTGGGGTGGATGTGGGTACGGGTACTGTATTCACTCAGCACCCATATTCACATCCGCAACCAACCCTCTCCCACACCCACTCTCGGCTCAGTATTTAATCGTATTAGAAGTAAGTAAACTATAAAATAAATCTGTTTTCAGAAATGTATAATTACGTCAATCATTTTATGTTTGGCTAATTGAATAAGTTCTTGTTCTCGTCCACCAAATGTATTTATTCCAATAGGTAATAAACGTTTAATACAAGCATTCGTTAATGATGTAAATTTTTCTTTATCAACTCGACGTTTTTTTCGTTTTTGTTTTCCACTAATATCATTTTGAGTTTTCATTCCTAATGTTTCTGTCGTCTGTTTTGTTCCACTTGGCATTAACATACTAGTATTATCTATATTATTTTGACTGACAAAATTAATTTCTTCACGTTTAAAAAACTAAAAAAAACAATACAAATTAGAATTCATCTTTTTTTTTCAATTTACTTTTGATTTACACCAAATAGAAAAGATTTCAGCCATATTATTAAATAATTGTTCAGCATGAATATCACTATTTTTAAGCCAATAGGATCGATGAATATCAACATATTTTATTAATAATGGTACAAATGCATAAACATCACGAACCAATATCTCATAATTCTAAAAGAAAACATATTGATTTGATTTGTATATATATATATATATTTACTTTAGCTAAATTCGATTCAAGATCTTCACGATCACATGATTCTAAACGATTTGCATGTTTCAATGATTGTTCTTGTGAATAAACATCTTCACATTTTATTTTTAAACCTTTTGATAACGGTAAAAAGTATGGTTCGAGAAGGTTCGTTGAAGAATTAAATATAATTGCATTAGTATACACTTTAAACAATAACAAATCTATCAAAAGTATGAATTTAAAAATAATATTTTACCAGCAATACGTTTCATCCATGGAGCTTCAATTGCATCAATATTATTATTAATTAATTTTAAAATACTACCCAATACCGAATTCATATGATATGCTGTAACATTTGTTACTTTTAGCCTATTACAAAAAAAATGAAAATAGATTTATACAGCAAAGAATGTCATACTCAGTTGGTTGTTTGACTTTTTGTGCTCCACCAATTGACCACCAATGTGATAAATAAGAACAAACACATGGAACAATAACTTCAACAACATAAGGTGCATCTTCATATTTTATTCTTGATTCAGCATGTTCCTCAATATCACCAATTACTTTTGTTAAATGAGAAATTGTATTCGAAATATTTATCATAATATCTATTAAAAAATCATAATTATACTATGATACTATTTTTTTGAATTATTATTATTACCATTAGCTTCTGGTGATAATTGTGCAATATTTGTTGCATGTTTATTATTCACACTGAATTCCGGTTCTAAAAATGCGACAGGAAAACATGAAGCAAATGAACTTAAACAATCGCCAAGTAATGGACGATAGCGATTTAATTCTTCAATAATCCATTGTCTAGAAATATTATTTCATTTATTTTAAATCAAGAAATTAAACAGTCAATAATTACCGATCCACAAATTGTGTTCCTTGTGTTCCAATGGTCCACAGAGAAATTAAAATTTTATAACCAGCTAATTGAATTTCATTTTCTAAGAAATAAATAACATTTTCGATACAAGAGAAAATAAAAAGTTGAAAAGTACGATCTCCTTTTCGATCTAATATATCGAGGATCGATGAGAGATTCAGCGGGGGAGGGGGGCAATAATGCGGTCGCTCCCTCCCCTCCCTCAGAAATATTTTTTGATACTTATAGCAAAAACAGGCTCGCACTACTTCGATTGGACTCAAAAATAGTTTTCAGCCGAAATCGCCGCTGTCGAGGATTATAACTCCGCGGGTACAAATAGTGGCGTAACCACCGGAAGAGCTACGGGGAGCTGAGCTCCCCCTTGAAACTTTTGAGCTCCCCTTAGGAAATTTTGAGATTCTCTCAAACTGTCAGACGTTCTTTTTTAGAAAATATGGGGCTGAACCCCCCCCCCCCCCCCCCCCCTAGGGCAAAATTCTGGTTACGCCACTACGTACAAAGTGTCCCATGCTCTCCCCCGCTCGATAAAACACTGATAGAGAAAGTTTAATTTATATTTCATACCGAATAAATCAACACCATAATTATTCTTTCCGAGATGATCAAACATTGAATAAAGTACAGGTAATAAAACCATATGTATATACGCTAAACTTGTTGTACCACGTTGTAAAGTTCCTTTAATATTACTAAAACGATTTAGTTTTAAATTCTGTAGAGTTTGATTAAGATCTTCTGCTATATTATTGAATAATGGTAATAATGAAGCACGAACCATTTCTTGACTATTTTTCATAACCGAACTAAAAAAACGAATCTATTGAATTTTTATCTATAAAAAATATGATTTTTATTCATACCTAACATCAATTGCTCGTACAAGTACTTTTAAACACCGAACAGTTATATTAACATCATTTCCAAATGCACTGAATTTTTGTCGAAGTAAAAATGTTAATTTACAAAATAAACTACAACACATTTCTTTTTCTTTAACAGATGCATAACCAATACCAGTTTTTAATGATGATGGTGTGATAAAATAATCTCGATGTGCTCGAAAATATTTTTCAATAAGTGGTAAAACAACCTAAAAATTTTATTTTCAAATGTTTTCTATCAAAAAAGAAAATTTTGTTTTACTTTTCCGAAAAACTTCACATCATTTGTTGTTAAACGATATGTTTCATGTAATGAAAATCTTGAACTTTCTTTATAATTTTGCATTGTTGATGAAGCACGTTCGACATATTCAAGTAGTTTTTC
This sequence comes from Adineta steineri, assembly GCA_905250115.1. NCBI lineage: Eukaryota > Metazoa > Rotifera > Eurotatoria > Adinetida > Adinetidae > Adineta > Adineta steineri. Next base: position 27,618 of record CAJNOI010000729.1, read on the forward strand.
TAATAAACTATATGCAAAACGTTTTTCATTGATTAATGATGGTGTTGATGAAGCTATACGACGCGTTAGAGCACTATTTCCCGAATCTCTTTCGTATGCATTTCTAAAATGAAGTTTTTGTATTTAGAAAGGATAGAAAAAATATCTTTCTTTTACTTGACAACATGATAACCACATATATAAAGATATTTAATAAGATCTTGATAGAATTTTAGATCCTTTTGTTTTTCCGTATCAGTTAATAATTCGTAAGGAACGAGTCGAGGATGAAGACCACCACCTAAATAAGTAAGTATACTTCTTTTTTCATAGAATTAAAGTATAATTACCAATTGCAACAAGGCAAACTTTTAACTCTCTTGCCCACATTTCATGAGCATTTCGAGCTAAAGCCTCAGATAAGTCCTAAAGAAAATAAATAGTAGTTAATTTATTCAAGTATACAACTTTTTCTTACCTGCATCTCTCGATTCATTGTTACACTATTAAAATCCATTGCTTTTGGAACATAATCCGGTACGTTTTGATCCTTTGAAAAGAAAAATTTTAGTTCGTATTATATATGCAATGAACGTATACTTTTTGTTTTTTTCGTTGTGATGGTTTTGTAGCAATACGTGTTACACATGTATTCGTTTTTT
>CAJNOI010000730.1:0-28243 GCA_905250115.1 Adineta steineri
ATTATTTCTAATGCATAGATGTTTTCAATTGATAAATGGAGGTAACATACTTTCAGCAAGTCATGTAATAAACACCAATGAAATAATGGTTCTCTTAACATATAACAACATGAATGTTATTTTATTCAGTCGTATATTTTTTTTCCTTCATATCAACAGTTGGTTACAATATAATTTTATTATTTTTTTTTTATTATTATTTCTAGATCTCGCATTTTTTGATTGATCAACTATGCGAGCTAAGTGGCGTAAGAAACGTATGCGTCGTTTGAAACGTAAACGCCGTCGTAAGTTACAGATTAAAAAAAAAGATTATTGTTGTTTATTGTTTTTTTTTTTCAAATTTATTAGGTATGCGTGAGCGTTCGAAATAAACTATTTCATCCAAATTGAAACAAAGCAATTGGCATCAATCAACAACATGATTTTATGTTCCGTCGATGAACTGTCTTATGTTTTTCGTTTTGTTCTCATGTACTTTTGTTTCACGGATGTTTAAATAGACAAGAATAAAAAAAATACACCAATAAACATCAGTTGTAAAACTGAAACAAAAAAAAACAGATTATTTCATTTTTTAAACGTAGTTTTAAAGGCTACTTAGATTACAACAATGCATTTTTTGAAAAAACAAAAATATTTTCCAGTCACTATCGAGATATTCTAGGCTTATTACAAATAATTATTTTCGATCAAGTTTGAATTATAGAAATTCAAAGATTTCATACGATTGTTGAGAATGAATAGCTAAACGATAATATATGTCGAATATTTCATGGTCAAATCAAGAATTATACAATAGAAAGTATTCGAGATGGAAAATAAGTTTTATTTAAAATTTGATAATATAATAATATTTATTTTGTGTTTAGATTATTTCTGTACGATTTCGATGTGCTAGTCATGGCAAGGTTCAAAATATGTAAAGATGATCTCTTGCATTTATCTATCCTTTTTATTTAACTAATAATGTATGATCTATCGATTGTTTAGTTATAATAATTGCTGCAATTATGTTACACTCGATCGATCATATTCATACAATTAAAAAGTGATTATTAGTTCATCTAGATTATATCAAAAGGAATATTTTCTCAAACAAAAGCGATTTAAAAAAAATCCTTGAATTGTATTTCTCTTTTGTCATCTATAGTATATTTATTAAATTAATCAGTCGATATATCATTAGTTTTCTTTTATTTGAAATAGTTATACAACATTGAATTTCATTGTATATTTAAAATCATCTTTTCCATTAATTCCTGCTGTTATTTGATCACCTCGTTTAACAGGTCCAACACCAGATGGTGTTCCTGTTAAAATTAAATCTCCATGTTCAAGTGTAATATATTTTGATATAAAAACAATTAAATCTGGTACTGAAAAGATCATATCACATGTATGACCATTTTGTTTTATATTTTCATTAACATTAAGCCAAAGATTAACAGATGATAAATCAATTTGATTTTTCTCAATAAAATCTCCACATGGACATGATGTATCAAAACCTTTAGAAAGTAACCATGGATGACCTTGTTTTTTTAAATCATCTTGAATTTTTCTACTAGTCATATCAAGTGCTAAACAATAACCACCAATATTTTCTTCAGCTTCTTCTTTTGAAACATTTTGACATGTTTTATCTATTATAACACCTAATTCAACTTCATGATGAAGTTCATCCCACTCAGATGGAATCTAGATTAGATTTTTTTTAAATAAGATTTTTTGAATATACTAGCGTTTTTTTACTTTAATATCATTTGGTTCAATAACAAGAGCAGTCGATGGTTTCATAAATATTATAGGTTGAGTTGGTACAACCTGAAGAAATATATAAATTCATTGTTAGAAATGTGAATATACTTACATTACCTAATTCTTTCGCATGTTCACTAAACAAATAATATGATTATTAGTATAGCAAAAAATAAATAAAACGAAATCTTTCTACCTATAATTACGTCCAATACAAATAATTTTTCTGCAAATTGAACGAAAATCTTTTAATGTATCGGTCATTTTTAGATTTATCTCTTTTTGAAATAATCTTATCTATATTCTACTTGTATGTATGTGAAGATTCGATTGACGAATCGTTGCATCAATTGTAAACTAGGTAGATGTCTATTTTTTTACATATTTAAAACGAAATTTAAATTTAATACTATATTCGATATTGATGAAAAACTTCAACATGTAATAAGCTACTAATGAAGAAATATCAAAAGTTGATTATTTCTTTTATGTTTACCGACTATATATAACAATGTGAACTTCAAAGTAAAAGTTGTACTATATCGAAATCTATTCTGCACACTATTTATTAGTATTATAATAAGTTACATGATCAACCAACCAAATTCCATTCTTTTCTTTCTTTAATGTAATTATTTATAGTTTCTACTTGATCAACCTAACTGTTATTGACGTTGTTATTTTTATCTATAAATTATTATTTTTCTCTTTGAAACCGTTTCATTTAACTGTTATACTTCAGTGCGCATAGATACAACAAACTTATTACATACAAAAACGCAACATGCCTGGATCAAAAGGAGGTTCTTGGAAAGTACTTGGCTTAGGACGAGGTGAAGAAACTGCACAAAAAGCTGAAAAACATCTACATGAATTAAACTATCCAAATGCGAAAGTTATCGGGCTTGAAAACGACAAAGCTAGTGATGATAAGTTAATTGAACTTCTTAAAACTAATGATTGGGATGGTGTATCTATTGGTAAGTTAATCATGATATTTTCAAGTGATGTATAGATATTCTTTTAGGTGGTGGTATCAATGGATATGATGATGATTTTCCAAGAGAAACGGAAACTCTCTACTGGTTTAATCGTCTTGTTAATCTTGTTCATCAATATGCACCCAAAGCTAAACTTATATTTGTTACAAATCCTACTGATCTAGTTAATTCATTTGTAAGAGTACTTGATTCTGCAGAGACACCCGTTGAAAGTATTTAAATATATATGTATTGTCTTCATTAAAAGTTTAAATAAATTTCGTATTTGTTTTTTGCTTTTACATGAAATCATATTAATCTATTTTTTTACATGTTTAAAACGAAATTTAAATTCGATGTTGATGAAAAGTTCAATATGTAATAAGCTAATAATAAAGAAATACCAAAAGTTGATTATTTCTTTTCTGTTTACCGATTATACGTAACAATATGAATTTCAAAGTAAAAGTTGTATTATGTCGAAATCTATTCTGCACACTATTTATTAGTTTTATAATAAGTTACATAATCAACCAACCAAATTCTGTTCTTTTCTTTTTTGACTGGAATTATTTATAGGTTGTACCCGATCAACCTAGCTGTTATTAATGTTCTTATTTCTGCCTATAAATTATTGTTTTTCTCTTTGAAACCGTTTCATTTAATTGATATACTTCTATACTCGTACATACAAAAAACAACATGTCTGGTTCAAAAGGAGGTTCTTGGAAAGTACTTGGCTTAGGACGACGTGAAGATATTGCACAAAAAGCTGAGAAATATCTACATGAATTAAATTATCCAAATGCTAAAGTTATCGCACTTGGAAATGATAAAGCTGGTGATGATAAGTTAATTGAACTTCTTAAAACTAATGATTGGGATGGTGTATCTATTGGTAAGTTAATCATGATATTTTCGAGTGATATATAGATATTCTTTTAGGTGGTGGTATCAACGGATATGATGATATTTTTCCAAGAGAAACAGAAACTCTCTATTGGTTCAATCGTCTTGTTAATCTTGTTCATCAATATGCACCCAAAGCTAAACTTATATTTGTTACAAATCCTACTGATCTAGTTAATTCATTTGTAAGAGTACTTGGTGCTGCAGAAACACCCATTGAAAGTATTTAAATAAAATATTGAGATTTAGTAACAAACAATAAATATTCAAACATATATATATTGTCTTCATTAAAAGTTTAAATAAATTTAATATTTTTTTTTGCTTTTACATTAAATGACATTAATCTATTTTTTGGTAATAATTTAAAAGAATTCTTCAAACAATAATCGAAACTTTGGATTAGTAGATGTATTCGAAAGTCCATTGTATACCGTTCATATGTTTGGAAATACTTCGAAAGTTGAAAAAGCATGAGTTTCGAGCAAGTCTAGCATTTAGGTTTTCAATACTATGCAGGAATAAGAATAAAAAAAGCTGCTGTGATATTGACACAATATAGTTTAAAACGTTTTATTTTTTCTATGTATCTTAGAAACTGAAAAAACATAAGCGACCTCCATTACCTTCTACGGTCGAAAGTCTCAAAACTTCTACGAACGCAGAATTATTTTCGTACCAGAGAATACATTGTCGAAAGCTAATTGTATTCTTGAAATTAAAAAATATGAAAAAATATGATATTTTATTATCATAGCAATTTTAACAATCAAATGATCTTTGTACATATGTATTTATTTCATATATGTAAATGCAGACAAATATAATTTAGTTCTATACAATCAATTCATTTTCTATCTATATTGATCAAAATCATAAAAACTTTTATCATTAAATAACATGACAAACGACTGTTTTAAAAGTATTAATAGCTTACATAATTATTTCCTTAGTGCTACAAGGTACAACTAATTATTCTCCCTGAAGAAATTCAGATAAAGGTAACAAGTATCTATTACTTCATCTAACTGCTGTCTAAATTTCATTGATATAAAAATTTATATATATACGTATATGTATGAGATCATTCTAAACGACGCAATGTGACACACCGACATCTATCTGTTCTCATTTGTCATCTGATCAATAATAATCAACGAATAGATTGTATTCTTATTCTAGGTTCTTTTTATTCTCGGTCGTTTTGTTCGTTCTTTCTTGGTTGTTTTTATTATTTTTCTGGTATCTATGACTCACCAATACACTTTTGGTTTTTAAGTGTCAGCTGATTTGACTTATGTTTGATTGTTGTCTTTTACTATCTGATAATAAAATATTCTGTTTATATATATCTTCATACATTTTTTTCTTTCTACTCATATTATATATTTTAGAAAGTTATTTATTTATTTTTTCATACAAAAAAAAACGCTAACTGCCTGAATGTCCTATGTATCATCAATTGAATTAAGAAAAGTTCGTCCTGAAGTTGTCAAGTATGTTTCGTAACTATTAAAATTTCATACACATTTTTTCTCTCTAGTGAAAAAAGTGTTCTTGAATCAGTTGTTGATCTATTTCATGATGTAGTAGAAAAAGTTCCTCAAGTGAGTTATTGTTTTTTTTTCATATATTTATTTTATTTTTTAAATTAGGCTTATGCAATATCTTCTCGTTCGACTAATACTGATCAATTGGAACCAATAGAATGGATGCGTTTTTTATCTAATGCACATGAATGGCATTCATCAATACGTATTGATACACTTGTTTTATTAATTGCATATAAAAGTGGTTTAACATTATGGACAATTGAAACAAATGGTATAGCTAACGAACTATTTTCCATTCGTGAACATAATTTAACATCTGTATGTTTATTAATAACAAATTCTTCACAAGATGATCCATATATTTCTCAACGTCCTCTATTTGCATTTGCTAAATCAGCTGGACCACCATCTGTACAAATACGTTCATTAAAAAATGATCAACAATCTATTAAAATACTTAATCTACCTGGTATTGGTACACAATGTGAACCATTATGGATTGAATCAAATAAATCTGTACTTATATGTGCAACACATACATTTATTGTTGGTTATGATATAATAAAATTTGATGAAAAATTTTTCATATCAAATTGTTATTCATCAATACCATATACATTATCAGCACGATGGTTAGCATTTGTTGATTATCGCCTTTATTTAATTCATCAATCATCAGGTGGTTTCAATGGAACTATATCTGAACAACATGTTTCATATACAGGTGTGATGTTAAATGCAGCTAAATCTATATCAAAAAGTGTTGTTAAAATTGGTGAAAGTGTTCTTGGATATGGTGGTAATAATAGTTTACCAGTAAATAATACAACTATAAATGAGAAAACATCAAATCAACAACAATCATCAACAACAAATGGGAATACAAATTCAACAAGACATCGACATGGATCTGGCAAAGATGAACCACAACCAGGAATTGTAACCATTGTTGATACAATTAAATTATTTGGAGTAAAATAAAAACAAAAAAAGTATTCTTAAGACTATGATAAAATTTCTTATTTTTAGACATCTATTCATGATGAAAGACAAAATTGGATAATTGCACATTTTCAAGCACATACAGAACCTGTTGGACATTTACAATTTAATCCTAGTGGACATTTACTTGTAACTTGTGATTCAAGTGGACATTATTTTAATGTATTAGAAATTCAAGCATCACCATATCGATGTACTAGAACATATATTAAACATTTATATACTTTATTTCGTGGTGATACAGATTGTAGAGGTAAAAACTTTAGAAATTTCTTTTATAAGACTAAAAAAAGGAAATTTGTGTTTACGCAATCTATTTATAAAGTAAAAGGATAAAGAAACATGGGTAATGATGTGTAATAGTTTCATAAATCCCTATTAGTTACGGTTTAATAAACTGAAATTTAATGTTTTCTTTTTTAGTTTCTCATATGACATTTACTACTGATAGTCGATGGCTTGCTGTATCAACCAAACGTGGTACAACACATTTATTTGCTATTAATCCATATGGAGGTAACTATCTCACAAGTTTTAATAACATAGAAAATTCATTAGGGTACTATATTTATTTAAGGTGCTGTTAATGTTCGAACACATACAAAAACTCATGTCGTAAATAAACCAAATCGTCATAATCGTACTACTGGTTTTGATGAACAGCCAATACGTCAATCAACTAATACGAATAATGATAACGGAACAAAAAAAGATACGCCAATAGTTTCTTTAACGAATTCATCATCAAATGTAATTAATGGTCATAATAGTAGTTATATGAATTCTCTACGTACAAAACGAACAAATAGTGAATGTGTATTTTCAACAGCTGTTACATTAATACGTCAACCAACTGATAGTTTTGTTAGTGGTCTTAGTGCACCATTTAATATCGATTCATTATGTTTAGCATCAACATTTGGAATTTCACGTGGTTTTCTTAATCCAGAAGATATGATACATCATCAAGAATATCCACCAAAAGCATGTAGTTCATTATTTATTATTAGTTGGCATGGTCGTTTAATTGAATATGTTCTCGAACCAGTACCTGGTAAATAATTTTCTAGAAAAATTGATTCATTTCTTTTTCATTGATTACTAATTATATTAGATACAAGTAAACATGGTACACGTGTAACATCAGAAACACCACTTGCACTTAAAGCTTCTCCAAAAGCACAATGGCCACTTCAAAAGTAAATCTTTCGAATATATGATTTATATAATAATGATTGTTATTATTTAAGATTAACTACTTTGCCGGAAGTTCGTATGTCTATTGGGTATTCATTTTTATCTCAAGGACATCGACCAATATCTGCTAATAGAGTTCATTCAAAAGATGATTGGCTTCGTCAAGTAAAATATATGAATATGATTTAATAGAAATTATCTTATTTATGTCTAGGTTGAAATGAATACACATGTAGGTCCACATCGTCGTTTATGGATGGGTCCACAATTTCAATTTAAACATTATTCAGAAGCAACTGTTAGTGTTTGTCATCCAGATTCAAATGTATTTACAGCGGATCTACCTCAAACATCAATGAATATTGTTGATGCTGATTTAAAATGTTTAGAGTAAATTAATAAATATTACTTAAATAATATATATATTCAATATATATATTCTAGCATGCAACGATCGAAATCTACACCAGTACATGTACCAAATATGCATAAAGATATAGCACCAGCTTATATTGAAGTTGGTTCTGGTAGTTTTCAAGTACGAAAATTTCTAGATTTTTTTTCGTATGAAATTATTATCATTTAATTGTAGGATGCTCCGTCATTGAGTATTTATGGTAGTTCATTCGATAGTTTAAAATCTGATTTTGAAGTTGAACTAATGGAAAAATTAGCTGATGCTGCTGTTGATATACCATTAAAAAATGGTTTGTTAAATAATAAATAACATATATTTCACTAAAACAAAAATTTGTCTTTAGGTGGTAATAATGATACAACTGATTCATTAAGTTCATCAACCTGCAGTAGTACAGTTATACGTCCATTACAAATCAATCATTCAATCGAAAATATGATCCCATTTCCTGATACAAGTGATCCGACTGATTGATTTTTTTCTTGCACATATATATATATGCGTATATATTTAATGTATTTTCACCTCAGGCTGTTTCGAAGTTTTCGTTGGCTTCCGCACATTTTTCTTCTTTTAGTTAAAAAGATCATAATTGTAATCATGTATTTCTTTTTTTTCTTTTCTGTCCCGGTTCCGTGCATGTATCATGTCTAGTCTGTTGTATGTTTCTATTTGTATCACAACTTATGATGTATAAAATTATAAAAAAAAAACACAAAAACAGACAATTTTAGCGAACAGTAAAAAGATAATCGATCAGAAATTTTGATTGAAGTGTTTTTCTTTTTTTGTCGATCTCTAGTCACTAGTTTGCTGACTCGATTATACCTTTTTTTTCTGTGTATCTACGACTTCTTTATTTTCTACTTTGTATATATTATATAAACTACTGTGCATTTCTTTGCCTTTTTTCTTTTCTTTATTCTTAATAAAAAAAACCTCAAAAATTTATAACGAGTTCAATATTAACAACAGCCATATATATATGATTTACAAAAATTTGATACTCAGTAACGAAATGAATATAATCTAAATCAAAAAGTATACTATTTTCAGCCACAAATTCACTAAATAATGTATCCATTGTTATTATCTCTAAATCTAAGAAGACAATCTTTCTATGAAGGATAGTTTTCCAATGTGAATTGTTTCGGATATTTGTACTGAAAAATATTTTATACGACGTCGTATTCTATTTGTTGCATTAATATATATATATGTGTGTTTACGTGATAAAACAAACCCGCTGTTGCCAATTTATATCAATGGAAATGGCTGAATGTGAGCTACAGCTGTGCACATTTCTTTCGTTATATTTCAATATAACACAACAAAAAACTTTTTTGCCCATCACAATCGTTTCTCCTGCATTTTTCGCGTAGCAACGAGTTCTGTTTACAGCAATGTTAACTGAAGAGACTAGCGCAACTAGCAATAATACAAGTACAACTGGAAAAACTCCGTCAGCAGCAGCATCACCGGCTGAAGTTCAGCAGTTTACTTCCTATTTACTTCGTGTAGTTCCATTAGCGGCCGATTTAAATTCGACAAATGAAACTGATGAATTCAAACGTGCTCTAGATGAAAAACCTACAGCTATTGATGGAATAAGGCGATTTTTAAGTGATCCGCAATGTATCGTATTTTTTATCCGTATTATTCAACAAGGAAAAGGTAAACAATCTCCTTTCAGTATCATAATAGTTTAGCTTTCGAATCCGTCCGTCTTAAAGGCATGTAAATCCATGTCATAGCTAATAAAGTAACATATATGAACAACAGTAATAGTCTTATAGTGATCTGCGAGTATTGTTAGACAATTTACCTTGAGATCCAAAGATAAATTCATCTGTTTAGATGAAGAACAAGATGGTGTTGAAGGAGTCGATGCAAATGGTTCAAATTCTGTTCAATTTGAATTTTCAACTGAAACAACATATGCAGCACAAAAAGGCATAAGGTAACTAAGAAATCTTTTTATTTTTGTAAATAATTCATATTTAATTGATTAAGTGTGGCATTAATAAAAATAACACCGACAATTGATATGGATAAAAAAATATCTCAACAAATTCATCTTGCAACATTTACTAATCGAGCACCGGCAGAAGTATTTCGAACATTTCTTTCTCAAGCAATGACACCGTATTTAAAAAGTTTTCTTCGACAACAAAAAGAAAGGTTTTACTATTTAATTTTATGATGATAAATAAAATTTATTTTGATATATTTTTTTAGAGATCGAGAAAAATCAATTGTTGTTTTAGAAGAAAAATTAAATGAATTAGAAGCAAATTTATTACAAATGAATCAAACAGTTAGTATTCCTGATGTTATTCTTACACCACATGCATCTGTTGCTCAAGTACTTCGAGAATGTAAAGAAAAAAATCAACGACCTAATGGAGATTTATTCCGTGAGAAGGTTGAAGATTCAAATTTTCTTAATCAATTACAAGCAACTGTTAATCGATGGATTCGAGAAATTCAAAAAGTATTTTATTTAATTTTTTGGTTGAAATATTTTTCTTTAAATCATTTTAGGTAACAAAACTTGAACGTGATCCATCTACAGGTTCAGCAATGCAAGAAATAACATTTTGGTTAAATATTGAACGTGCATTATATAAAATTCAAGAACAAATGACTAGCCCTGAAGTTTTATTAACATTAGATGCCTTAAAAATTGGTAAACGTTTTCATGCAACAATTAGTTTTGATTCGGATACTGGTTTAAAAGAAGCATTAGATAAAGTGAAAAATTATAATATATTAATGAAAGATTTTCCAATGCATGATCTTTTATCTGCCAATGATTTACCAAAAATAAAAAATTCTATTACAGTTATTTTTAATCATCTTAAACGTGTTAGAAATACACGTTATCCAGTTAATAGAATTTTACGTTTTATTGAAGCTATATCACGAGATCTTAATGTACAAATGACTAAAGTAAATTAATTTCACATAATATAATAGTTACTTAAAAAATATCCTTCTATATATATAGATTCTTTCAACGGTACATTTAATTGAAATTCCAATTATGAATTTTGATCAAATTCTAAATGAATGTATGGAAATATTTTCTTTATGGGTATAAAACAATCTAATCTTTTTCTTTGTAATAATAAATAATTTATTTTAGGATGAAGAATATGAAAAATTTCAAATATTACTTCGAGATATGACAAAAAAGAATGCATCTAATGCCCAACAACTTAAACAAGCTTGGAAAATAACACCTGAACATAAGAAATTACAAACACGTTTAGAACACATTAAACAATTTCGTCGTCAACATGAACAATTTCGTTCTGTTATTGAACGTCTTCTATCTAAACAACAAAATCAACAACAAATTGTTGATCCATCCGTATCAACTGTTCAAATAGTTGATCAATCCGATTCAACTGCTGTTGAAGAAATTCAACAAGCATTTGAAAGTTTAAAACATATTGATATACTTGAATGTTCTCCTGAAGGTACACAACTTTGGAATGATACAATGAAAATTTATGAAGAACGTATTGAAAAAGTTGAACGACGTATAACATCACGTCTTCGTGAACAATTAGCTAAAGCTCGTAATGCTAATGAAATGTTTCAAATATTTGCACGTTTTCATGATTTACTTATACGACAACATATTCGAAATGCTATACGAGAATATCAAACACAATTAATACAACGAGTTAAAATTGATATTGATCAGTTACATGAAAAATTCAAAGCAAAATATTCAGCAAGTAAAGCAATGAAAATGAGTCGAATTACTGTTGATATACCAGTTACAACGGGTTCAATTATATGGGCAAAACAAATTGAAAAACAACTTTTAAGATATTTAAAACGTGTTGAAGATGTTCTTGGTACAGGATGGGAGCAGCATGTTGATGGACAACGTTTAAAATTTGAAGGTGATAGTTTTAAACAACGTCTTAATACTACAGCTATTTTTGAAGATTGGCTTGAAAAGGTTTTTTTTTGGAATTGGATTTTTTATTATAAAATATTTTTTTTCTTGTATAGGTTTCAAAGAAAAGTATGAGTGTTACTGGTTCTATTTTTAGTCTTGAAACTTTACGAAGTACTAAAGGAACATTACTTCGATTAAAAGTTAATTTTACACCAGAAATAATTATGTTAACAAAAGAAGTATTGATTTTCAATTCGTCTATTTTATTTGAATGTTGATTTATTGTTTTTTTAGGTAAGAAATTTAAAATGGTTAGGTTATCGAGTACCATTACCACTTGTTAATAAAGCTCATCAAGCTAATCAATTATATCCATATGCTGTTGGTTTACTTGAAAATGTTCGAGCTTATGAAGTTTCAAATGCGAAAGTAAAATAAAAATTTGCTTTTTGTAATTATCTTTATTCTTCTTTTTTTAGATAATTGCTGATCATGGTCAAGATTATTTAGTTGGTAGTATGAAAAAAGATATTCAAAATTTAATTGTTGAAGGAACAAAATTAACTTGGGAATCATATAAATTAGAACCATATGTTCAACGATGTATTGAAGCATTTACACGTTATAATGAAAATGTATTTCAAAAAGAAAATTTTATTAATAATTAAAAATTTAATTTAATTTTAGGTTGATGAAATTCTTCGTTTGGATAATCTTATGTTTACACATATAAATGAATTAGATGTATGTTCATATGAAATTGATATGTTTGCAGAATCATTAGAACAAACACAAAAAATTGTTGACGAATTTTGTTTACATGATTATTCAAATTTTCCAAAATGGATTGGAGTTATTGATGAAAAAATTGAACGAAAATTATTTGATCGGTTACAAGCAGCTATTACATTATGGAAACAAGCATTAATTAGACATGAGAAAGGAAAAGCAAGAGATAAAAAACGAATGCGATTAAAAGTAATGAATTAATATTTAAATTTTACATTCGACTAAATTAAACTAACTACGAAATTCATAGATTGACATATAAGACAACGTTTCAAATTGAAAATTCGTATCTCGATACATATCTTGCTGTTTGTTTCCAGTTAGAGGGATCAAAAATGAAACATACCTTGCTGATGTAGGTTCTCTGGACGATTTTCTTGAGATAGCGGTTATCCTAAAAATGACACGGTTAATAGACTTATAATAATCAGTTCTAACGAAGGAACTATCTGAGATGACATCTTCCGTTTTTCTTCAATCATATTTCACTAGATAGAATCTAATTAGATAGTAGAATTGTACATATAGAGTTCTTCTATAGCTTAGTCTTTACTAAAAATTTCAGCAGTTTTCGACAAAATCTGCTGGAAAAATCAGCCTGGTCAAAGTTGTAGTTATGGATCTTTTTTAGGAAAAAGAACGAACATCTAGGAACCTTTGTATCTGCAAACAATAATACTGAAAACTAATATATAATCAGATCTCTATATGTACGCAAAGTGTCAGACTAAATTTCGAAAATACGATTTTGTCGAATCTCGAGGTCCGCTACAGTTTTTAAAAGACAACGACTGTGGGAAAATCTCTGTAGGCTTTCTACTATTTAGTTAGACTCTATGAAGTGAGATATGATTGAGCAAAAACAGAAGGTAATGGATAAATACGTCAATAACAGTGAAGAGATTAAACAGGGTAATTTATGCTATTAATTTAGTTTATAGAATCACTATATATATTGAACTACACATATGAGATTAGTCTCGATACATGATGAATAATAATTCGCGTACTAATGAGTACTTGGTGGAATGTATGAATATCACATAGTTTTTGTGCTGAATAAAAATGGCATAAAACTAAACAGAATTGAGATTACAACAGAATGATAATATTATGCTCCTTTATATTGATATTCAGTTTCGTGGAAGAAAAGTGATTTCTAAGATTTTGCTTACACATATTAGACAAGCAATAACTATTGTAATCTTTTCTTACTTAGCATAATACAATATTTTTTGTGAGAATGAAACTTTAGATAGCAACTCTTCTAACATTTATTTATTTATTTATTTTTACCTAGAAAGTTGTTCTCGAAATTCGAGTTGTTAATCAAATGTTGGTATTAGTTCCACCATTTGAATCAGCTCGTGAACAATTATATAATTCATTTTTCGATTGTCAATCAGGTATAAACTTAATTTGAATCACTGAGTATTTCATACAATTATTTCTTTTTTAATCTTAGTTATAACTTCACAAAAACGCATTAAAAATAGTCGTTATCATGTAAGATTATTTATTCTATTGATATAAAGTTCATTACTTCGAACAAAAAATTTTATTTCAGGTTAATGCCGAAATCGATACAGAAGAAGAAGATTTAATATATAATGATTTATTTACAAAATTTCCTGAAGAAAGTAATGCATCAATTGGTGAAGCTTATGATACTATTGAACAATTGATTACTGAAGCTGAAACTTATTTTCAAGTAAAATATTTATTATCATACTTGTATTTTAAAAATTCAATTTTTACTTATATCATAGGGATGGCTTAAATATCAAGTTTTATGGGATTTAGAACCAAATGATGTCTTTCAACGGTTAGGTACTAATGTTCAATCATGGTTCGAATGCTTAAAAGATATTAAGTATGTATTTAATATTTTAACATAATTAATTAATCATAATTTTTCAAATTTTTTTTAAAAGAGAATCTCGTAAAACACTTGATACTAATGAAGCTTATAAATCCTTTGGTCCACTAATTATTGATTTTTCTAAAATTCAAACAAAAATCGGTGTTAAATATGATAATTGGCATCAAGATTTACTTCGAAAATTTGGTCAAATTATTCAAACAGTTGCTAATGATTTTCATACAAATATTTCCGAAGTATTCATATTTCTAATTTTAATTTTCTATTTTCTTTACTTTTTATATTAGCATCGAAGTAATCTTGAAACAAAATCTCTTGAATCTGGTACTCTTGATGATAGTGTACAATTAATGGATACAATTGAAACAGTTCGTGAAACACAAATTGATAATGAAATGAAAATAAAACAATTACTTGAAGCTCAACGTTTACTTGAACGACAACGTTATTCATTTCCAGAGAATTGGATATCTGTAGATACGATTAAAAATTCTTGGACATCAATGAATGATGTACTTAAACAAAAAGAACGAGTTATGGAAACAAAAGTTTGTAATTCAAAACTAAAATAATATATTTATATTAAAAATTATTTCTTTTGCTAGTTGGATACTATTCAAGAAAAAGTTAAAGTTGAAGCACAAACTATTGATACAAAAACAAAAGAACTTTTAGAAGATTGGTCAACTAAAAAACCGATTGGTGTATGTAGAAATATATATATATCATAAATCTCAGTTAATATTTTGTTTTTATTAGGGTGATTTAAAACCGCGTGATGCTATTCGTCAATTAGCTTTATATGAAACAAAACTCAATGAACAATTAGAAAAACGAACAGTACTTAATAAAGCTAAACAAAGTGTTAAAATGCAAGAATCAGGTAAATTTCGAATGTATTCATTAATAATCTCTATGGAAAGTAGTAAGCTCGGGGTACTCGCGCTTGTAATTCTACTAGAATACACTAGATTTATCACGTTCTGTGGTTTTCTTTTGCATGTACAGCTTCACATATGCCACTCGACAAAACCTAAGAAATGATAATTTTTTGCTAGATTATTTCTTGACTTTGTACTAATCGATAAGATGCCGATCTCGATCGTAAATTTCATCTGATTGAGTTTTCAGAATTAGAAACATGAAATTGAATAAATGTCTCAAATTGATGTAAGAGAGACAAAAATGAAAAAACGCAAAGATTAGATTCGACCATCAACATACTGCCATTTTGGTAACAGAGCATCTAAAAATACTGTGCAACAATACTCGATTGAGCACTACCTATTTACTGCGCACTTTTCAGCAGGTTCCTCGCTCGAGTATCTAATACATACCTAAGAGTTTTTTAAGGTACTTCAGTTTCCTACAAATCCTGTGACATATTAGTAGCAGGGTACCTTGAACTCAGTACATTCATATGGGATAGAGAAACTTTTATTTTCTTATCGTGGATTTTCTACTTTCACAAAGTCTATTTTACATTTTTTTTTAATTAACATACATATTGATTCTAAATGATGTAGGCCAAGCTGATCATTTTGAAAAACGTATACGTGCTGATCTTGCTGAACTTGAGGAAATTCGCAATGTCTGGAAATCTCTTGAAAATGTTTGTAATCGATTAGAAGAATTAAAAGATATACAATGGCTTACAGTACAACCAAAAAAACTCAAAACTAATCTTGAAGAATTACTTACTTCAATGACAGCTATGGTTTCATCTGTTAAAAATTATCATTCATATGGTGCAGTTAAAACTAATATAGAAAATTATCTTAAAGTAAATTAACTGATTGTTTTTCTTTCAATATAAAATATTTCATTCATTTCTATAGATGATTCCTTTTATAAATGAATTAAAATCTGAAGCATTAAAAGATCGTCATTGGAAAGATATGGTTAAAATACTTGATTTAACAATGACATGGAATAATATGGCTGATTTAACATTAAGAGATATTTGGGATCAAGTAGATAATTTTAAAAAGAATGAAAATGTATTACGTGATATAATGATAAATGCTCAAGGTGAAAAAGCTTTAGAAGAATTTCTAAAACAAATAAGTGAACAATGGAAAGTTTATCAATTAGAATTAATTGATTATCAAAAGAAATGTAAAGTTATTAAAAGTTGGGATGATTTATTTACAAAAGCAAAAGAAAATTTAAGTAATATATTAAGTATGAAATTATCACCATATTTTAAAGTAAATATAAGAAAAACATTCTTTCATTAACTAATAATAATCATCATAAATAATAGGCATTTGAAGCAGAAACACTTTCTTGGGAAGATAAACTTAATCGTATTATAAATATATTTGATATTTGGATTGATGTTCAACGACGTTGGGTATATCTTGAAGGTATATTTACTTCATCGACTGATATAGCACAATTATTACCAAATGAATCACAAAAATTTCAAAGTGTAGCTAATGAATTCGTTGGTTTATTGAAAAAAGTTGAAAAATCTCCATTAGTACTTGATGTTATTGCAATACCAAATGTACAAAAATTACTTGAACGTTTAGCTGATTCATTAACAAAAATTCAAAAAGCTCTTGGAGAATATCTTGAACGACAACGTGCAGCTTTTCCACGGTAGAAATTATACATATATAGAATTTAAAATGACATATTTTTATTATTATTAGATTTTATTTTATTGGTGATGAAGATTTATTAGAAATGATTGGTAATTCAAATAATTTATTACGTTTACAAAAACATTTTAAAAAAATGTTTGCTGGTGTTAATTCATTAATTATTAATGAAGAAGATCCAACAATAATCGAAGGTGTTCAATCAAAAGAAGGTGAAGAAGTGAAATTTTTCAATCAAATATCTATTAAACAACATCCAAATATAAATGATTGGTTATCAAGAGTAGAAAAAGAAATTAGTTTAACTTTAGCTAAATTACTTGCACAATCTATTCCACAATTAACTGCAATACAAAATAATCTAACTGATACACAAGGATTTATCAACTGGCTTGATCAATATCAAGTATGATTAATAAAGTTCTGAATCATAACATAATACTTACATATCTATAGTCTTTTGTATAGCGGGCGAACTAAATGGGCGGCACCTACCCAAAGAATGGGATTTAGAACACTGTATATTTAGATGATGATAACTATCAGTTTTACGTCTGCAATAGCGTTAGCTCTAACTATGTAAAACACGATATACTTCGGTATCATGCCTTACTTTAGAGCATAGAATTTCAACAAGGAAATACTCCATAGATATTTTAACTAGACTTGAGCTATATGCATGACTTCTGATAGGACCTTGCCGCCGAGTGTCACAGTATGTGATGATCTTCAGGCCGCATTTCGCACGCCTTGTGATGGATTACTTAATTAACTAAAATATCTGTGGGTACGAGGGTACAAATTTCTATGACTAACACTTCAACCGTCCGTTTAGTTTGTATTTCACAATCAGTGTATATTTATTACGATAAATTGAGATTCCTCTAAATTTTATCTTTCAGTAAATATACTCAAGTGAAGATTTCTCAGAACTAACTATAATATCACTCTGCATTGCGATAATAATTTAGAAGATTGAATCTTTACAATTTGTTTTTGATTAGGCTCAATTAGTTGTTCTTGCGTTTCAAGTCTCATGGTCAGAAAATATCGAACGTTTACTTGTATTTGGAAAAAATGTTGATTTACAACCAGCACTTCGACAAATTGAATCGACACTTGGTATGTTAGCTGATTTAGTTCTTGCTGATCAACCAACTGTTCGACGACGAAAACTTGAACATCTCGTACGCATAATTTTCTTTTCAATGAATATTTCTTTTCAAAAAACAAAATTGATCTTTGTAGATTATTGAACATGTGCATAAACGTGATGTAACTCGAGCATTAATAGATAAGAAAGTTGATTCAGCAAGTAATTTTGAATGGCTTGCACAAATGCGTTTATATTTTGAACCAAGTAATCAAAATGTTCTTGAACAACTTAAACTTCGAATGGCTAATGCTGAATTTCATTATGGTTTTGAATATCTTGGTGAATAGAAAGACATACATTCTAAACAATTCTAATTAAGTGATTTAATTTAATTTCTAGGTTTACAGGATCGTCTTGTTCAAACACCATTAACTGATCGATGTTTCTTAACAATGACACAAGCTTTACATGCTAAATTTGGTGGATCACCATTTGGACCTGCTGGTATGTAGAAAAAAACATTTCTTTTTTTTTGTTCTAATCAATAATTAATGATTTAATTAGGAACGGGAAAAACTGAATCAGTTAAAGCACTTGGAAATGCTCTTGGTCGTTTTGTACTCGTATTTAATTGTGATGAAGCATTTGATTTTCAAGCTATGGGTCGTATATTTGTTGGTTTATGTCAAGTTGGTGCATGGGGATGTTTTGATGAATTTAATCGTTTGGAAGAACGTATGTTATCAGCTGTATCACAACAAATTCAAACAATTCAAGAAGCACTTCGTCAACAATCATCAGCAAATAAAAGTATAAGTTTCCATGAACTATTTCTGTTTTGAAATAAATCGAAATATAAAATTTTAGGTACATTAAAAATTGAAATTGTTGGTAAAACTATTACAGTTAATTCTAATATGGCTATTTTTATTACTATGAATCCTGGTTATGCTGGTCGTTCGAATCTACCTGATAATCTTAAAAGTCTATTTCGTAGTTTAGCTATGACAGTACCCGATAAAGTTCTTATTGCACAAGTTATGCTTTATTCTCAAGGTTTTCGTGATGCAGAAATTTTATCCAAAAAAATTGTTCCTTTATTTACATTATTAAGTGAACAATTATCTAATCAATCTCATTATGATTTTGGTTTACGTTCACTTAAAAGTGTACTTGTTATGGCTGGAAATATTAAACGTGAAAAAATAAAAAATAATACTCAAGATGAAGATGAACAAGAAGTAAATCCTTTTCTTTTTTTATTTAAAACAAAAACAAACATAATATCTCAATTTAGATTGTTATACAAGCCATTATGGATAGTTTTGTTCCACGTCTTGTTGCAGATGATTTAGTTCTATTGAATAGTTTATTAAATGATGTTTTTCCTAATGCAAAATATAATCGACCATCAATGACTCGTCTTCGAGAAGAAATTGAAAATGTTGCTAAAGAAATGTTTCTCGTTTGTGAAACATTATGGGTTGAAAAAGTATTACAATTGTATCAAATAACAAATCTTAATCATGGTTTAATGTTCGTTGGACCAACATGTTGTGGTAGGACAATATTAGTTATTTAACATAAAAGAAGCTTTTTTGATAATGAAAAAATGAAATGTTGTTAGAGAAAAGATTTCGAATAAGTAAACCACCCACACTCACCCTTAATTAATATTCTTTAGGATAGATAAGAGTTTCGATCTTGAGGGTGTGGGCGGATGTGGGTATCTATCTTCTGTTAATCCGCACCCAAACACCCTCATATGACTAGTTACGATCAATTTTCAGGAATAGTATCTGAAGCTAATATTTCTACTAGCGATTAATAATAGTTTGATGAGATTATCTATAAATCTATTGATGAAAATTATATTTTATTTGAATAGGTAAAACAATGGCATGGCGTGTTTTATTAACTGCATTAAATCGAATTGAAAATTCTGATGGTCAAGCACATATTATCGATCCAAAAGCCATATCAAAAGATGATCTTTATGGATATATGGATCAAAATACACGTATATTTGTTTTAAACGAATGATTGAATATATTTGTTTTGTTGATTACATAAATAGGAGAATGGACGGATGGTTTATTTACACATATTTTACGTAAAATCATCGATAATTTACGTGGTGAATTATCTAAACGACAATGGATTATATTTGATGGTGATGTTGATCCTGAATGGGTTGAAAATTTAAATTCAGTTCTTGATGATAATAAATTATTAACATTACCAAATGGTGAACGTCTTGCTTTGCCACCTAATGTTCGAGTTGTACGTATTTCGATTTATTTACTTAATGAAAAGAATTTGTTCTTTTAATTTAACTTATATTTAAGATGTTTGAAGTTCAAGATTTACGTCATGCAACATTAGCTACAGTATCTCGTACAGGTATGGTTTGGTTTAATCAAGAAACTGTCACATCAGCTATGTTACTTCAATATTATTTAAATCGTATTCGACAAGAATCTGTTTTTGATATAATTAATCAAGATGATCCAAATAGTAAAGATACTGTTATACAATCATCTGAAGAAAATAAAACAAATATATTAGAAATACAAAACCATTTAGCTGATTTATTAGAACCATATTGTAATAAAGAAAATGGTTTAATTCTTGATACATTAGAATATGCCGGAGAAAAACAAGTACATATTATGGATTTTATACCAGCTAGATGTTTACAAACACTTTTCTCAATGCTTAATCATGTTCTACGAACAATTATTAAACGACAATTATTTTCATCTGATCGAACACCATTAAGTGAAAAACAAATTGAACAATATCTTGTAAAATCATTAATTATTTCAATGATATGGTCATTTTCAGGTGATAGTAAATTAAAATATCGACAACAATTAGGTGAATTTATTATGAATACAATTAAAAATAGTAATATAACATCACCAGCTGATAAAAGTTTGCCAATTGTTGATTTTGAAGTAATGAATTATTTTTTGAAAAAAAATAAAAATTTTTATCTTTTTTCTTTCAATTGAAAGGTTAATTCCGAAGGTGAATGGGAATCATGGTTATTAAAAGTTCCATCAATTGAACTTGAAGGAAGTAAAGTTGATGCAAGTGATTTAGTTATACCAACAATTGATACAATTCGACATGAAACACTTCTATATACATGGCTTAATGAACGTAAACCTCTTCTTCTTTGTGGTCCACCTGGAAGGTTAAATTATTTAATCAATAATAATTCATTTTTGTTAATCAGTTCTTCTTGTATTTTAGTGGTAAGACCATGACTTTATTTAGTGCACTTCGTTCATTACCAGCATGTGAAGTTGTTGGTTTGAATTTTTCTTGTGCTACAACACCGGAATTAATTCTAAAAACATTTGCACATTATTGTGAATATAAAAAAACAGCTACATCAGGTGTTGTTCTTGCACCAAGTCAATTAGGCAAATGGATTATTGTATTTTGTGATGAAATTAATTTACCTGATGAAGATAAATATGGTACACAAAGAGTAATTGCATTTTTAAGGCAATGTATCGAACATGGTGGATTTTATCGTACATCAGATCATACGTGGATACGTTTAGAAAGAATTCAATTTGTTGGTGCTTGTAATCCACCTACAGATCCAGGAAGAAAACCATTAACACATAGGTAAATATAGATTGGCCTATGAACAAAAACTACATTTCTTTTTTTAAGATTTTTACGACATTGTCCATTAGTTTATGTGGATTATCCAGGTGAAATATCATTAAAACAAATTTATGGTACATTCAATCGAGCAATGTTAAAAAAATTTAATAATATTAAATCATTTGCTGATGCATTAACAAATGCTATGGTTGAATTCTTTCTTCTAACACAAGTAAATTGAAGATGATTGATTTTAATTAAAAATAAAAGTTTCTTTTTATTTAGGAACAATTTACTGTTGATCAACAACCACATTATGTTTATTCACCTCGAGAAATGACTCGATGGGTATAGAAAATTAATTTAGAAGAGACAATATTATACATATATATTTAGGTTCGAGGTATAAATGAAGCTATTCGACATGTAAAAAGTTTGAATGGTGAAGAATTAGTTCGACTTTGGGCACATGAAGCATTACGTTTATTTCATGATCGGTAAGAAAGATATTGAATAATTTTTTTTGTATATAAATACCTCTGTGAACTATTTAGATTGATATATGATTATGAACGTCAATGGACAGAAAAAGCTATTGATGATATAGCTGCTAAACATTTTAGCAATGTTGATTTAAATACAGCATTAAAACGACCGATTTTATTCAGTGATTGGCTTGCTGGACATTATGCATCGATTGATGAAGATGAATTAAGACAATATATTCAAGGACGATTAAAAGTATGATTGAAGTTTTGTTTTATTTAAAAATATTATTATCGTTTTTTTCCGTTATCAAGACTTATTATGAAGAAGAAGTTGGAATTCAATTAGTTCTTTTTAATCAAGTACTTGATCAAGTCTTGAGAATTGATCGAGTTTTTCGACAACCACAAGGTCATCTTTTACTTATTGGTTTATCTGGTACAGGCAAAGCTACTCTATGTCGATTTGTTTCATGGCTTAATCAAATAGATTTTTTTCAATTAAAAGTAAAAGAAATTTAAAAATAAAAATGAGTTATTTTGATTTTATAAATATATATAGGTACATAATAAATATACAGCTGCTGATTTTGATGACGATTTACGTCAATTATTACGTCGTTCGGGTTGTAAAGGCGAGAAAATTGTCTTTTTACTTGATGAATCAAATGTAATGGATAGTAGTTTTCTTGAACGGATGAACACTTTATTAGCGAATGGTGAAGTACCTGGTTTATTTGAAGGTGATGAATATTCGGCATTGCTAAATTTATGTAAAGAAGGTGCACAAAGACAAGGTCTTATGTTAGATTCAAATGATGAATTATATAAATGGTTTACAATACAAGTAAATTATTATTTATATTATTGAATTTACTTTTGTTTTGTTTTCTAAGGTTATGAGAAATCTTCATGTTGTTTTTACAATGAATCCAAGTGCAAATGGTTTACGTGATCGAGCATCAACATCACCAGCTTTATTTAATCGTTGTGTACTTGATTGGCTTGGTGATTGGTCTTTAGATGCATACTATCATGTTGCTAGTGAATTAACACAAAATGTTGATAT
Organism: Adineta steineri; assembly: GCA_905250115.1. NCBI lineage: Eukaryota > Metazoa > Rotifera > Eurotatoria > Adinetida > Adinetidae > Adineta > Adineta steineri. The sequence goes on from CAJNOI010000730.1 coordinate 23,297, forward strand.
ACAAAAAGCTGATGTAATATTTCATATGAATGATTTTACAAGAATAAAAATCATTTTTATTTCTTTTAGTATGTTGCTCCAAAAACATTAACTCGTTTAGTAGCTGGTTTACCAGTAGAACCATCTTATCGTGATGTAATGAATAATGCCTTTGTTTTTGTTCATCAATCATTACATAAATTAAATGATACATTACGTAAAAAAGGTTCAACAACAAAAACAATTGTCATAACACCAAGTCATTTTCTCGATGCAATTCAACATTTTGTAAAAAGAATTTTAATTTAATCAAATTTTTCTTATGTTATAATTTTATGTTTTTCTGTAAATATTTAGATAAAAATAACAGTAGAAAAACGAACTGAAATTGAAGAAACTCGTCAACATTTAATTGTTGGTCTTGATAAAATTCATGAAACTGTTGTTCAAGTTGAACAATTACAAGCATCACTAGCAGATAAACGAAAAGAATTAAATGATAAAAATGAAGAAGCTAATTTGAAATTGAAACAAATGATTCATGATCAACAAGAAGCTGAAAAAAAACGAATTAGTTCACAAGAATTACAAGTTGTTCTAGCTGTATGTATTAATTTAATATTTTCTTTCCAAACTTTATTGTCTTATTTTTCTCTCTAATAGCAACAACAAGAACAAATAGTTGAAAAACGTAAAACAGTTATGATAGATTTAGATAAAGTTGAGCCAGCTGTTCAAGAAGCTCAACAAGGTTATATTACATATAATTTATTTATTCCTATCTATCTATAAATATATCTATTTTGTAGCTGTTAAATCAATAAAGAAACAAAATTTAGTTGAAATAAAAAATTTAAATAATCCACCACAAGGTGTTAAAATAACACTTGAATCTATATGTTTATTACTTGGTGAAGAAACAACTGATTGGAAATCTATTCGTGGTATAATGATGCGTGATAATTTCATTTCAACAATTGTTAATTTTGAATCTGATAATATTACGTAAGATTTGTCTTATTATATTTAATTAATATGAATTCTTTTTTTCTCTATAGACCAGCTATTGCAAATAAAATGAAAAAAAACTATATAAATAATCCAGATTATTCATATGATAAAGTTAATCGAGCATCAGCTGCATGTGGTCCATTAGTTAAATGGGCAACAGCACAATTAACATATGCTGATATGTTAAGTAAAGTTGAACCATTACGAAATGAATTAAAAAATTTAGAAAACGAAGCCGAAAAAAAAGTTGCTGATATGCAAGCAACAAATGATTTAATTACAACACTTGAAACAAGTATTGCACAATATAAAACTGAATATGCTGATTTAATATCAGCTGCACAAGCAATTAAAACCGATCTATCACATGTTGAATCTAAAGTTGAACGATCGATAGCATTAATTAAAAATTTAAGTTTAGAAAAAGTACGTTGGGAATCAACAAGCGAAAGTTATCAAACACAATTAGCAACATTAATTGGTGATGGATTTTTAATATCAACATTTTTAGCTTATACTGGTTATTTTGATCAAATGACAAGACAAATACTTTTTCAACAATGGCAAAACCATTTAGATAAAGCTAAAATACCATATAAACATGATTTAGCTCGTGTTGAAGTAAAATTTAATTAGAAAAAAGAAACAGTTTTTATTTTTTAATAATTATATTTAGTATGTATCAACTGCTGATGAACGACTTCGATGGGAAATGAATTTATTGCCAAGTGATGACTTATGTCGTGAGAATGCTGTTATGTTAAAAAGTTTCACTCGTTATCCATTAATTATTGATCCAAGTGGACAAGCTTTTGAATTTCTTCATAGAGAATATCGAGAAAAAAATATTGTTCAAACAAGGTACAGTTTTACTTTAATACATTGATCGAAGCCTTGTGAGAACTAATCACTCGGTACTTCCCTTCAAGCATTTATACCTGCCCGAAGTGATCGGCCGCTATTACGGTACGGCGGTTCCAAAAATTACCCGGAACTAGAATCGCGGTTCTGGTTCGGTTTCATTTTTTTTGGAATTGCCGTACCCTACTTCCTTTAAACCTTCCTTTGGGTACGTCACGAGTTTCGCAAGACGTTACAATCATATCCTTGACTTTCAAATTTAATCTATAGATCTCAAAAGCAATTTTTTCTCTTTTATTTATTTAATATAGTTTTATGGATGCAGGCTTTCGTAAACAATTAGAGAGTGCACTTCGTTTTGGTACAACATTATTTGTACATGATGCAGAAAATTTCGATCCATTAATTAATCCTGTACTTATTCGTGATCTTCGACGAACATCTGGACGTGTTCTTATAACTATTGGTGATAAAGATATTGATTTTTCACCAACATTTCGAATGTTTTTATTTACACGTGATTCTGATGTAAGATTAAATATTTTCTGTATATATATTTTTTTTGTATTGTTGATCATTTAGGCCGAATTTGGACCAGATATATGTTCACGTGTAACATTTGTTAATTTTACAGTAACACGATCAAGTTTACAATCTCAATGTTTATATAAAATCTTACGATCTGAACGACCAGATATTGATTCAAAACGATCTGATCTAATGAAATTACAAGGAGAATTTGCAGCTAAATTACGTCATTTAGAAGATAATTTACTCAAAGTATTAAATGAATCCGAAGGAACCATACTTGATAATGACAAGTAAAAAAACAACATTTTTTATTTAATAATATCTTTAATATATATGTTTAATCTATTAGAGTAATTGCTACATTAGAAAAAATAAAAACTGAAGCATCAGAAATAATGCAAAAAGTTGAAGAAACTGATATTGTTTTAAATGAAGTTGAAAAAGTTTCACATGAATATTTACCAATGGCTAAAGCATGTAGTAGTATTTTCTTTACACTTTCATCATTATCAACAGTAAGACATAAATCATAATAGATAATTTTGAAAATTTTTGTTTTAATAGATTCATATGCTTTATCAATATTCATTAAGATTTTTTATGGAAATCTTTGAACATATTCTTTATCATAATAAACGTTTAGAATCAATTACTGATACAACACAACGATTAGATATTATATTAAAAAGTTTATTTGAAACAATATTTATTCGTGTTTCACGTGGTATGTTACATCGAGATCGAATAACATTAGCTGTACAATTAACAAGAATTTATTTAAAAAATATTATTGGGTATATTAATATTTCTTTTTCGTATGTCTTACTTAATAGATAAATATATATATTTAGTGAAAATATGACATTTGAAGATGAGTTTTTTGAAATGGCTCAAGTATTAGAAGAAAATTCTGATATGCTTAATATACAAAATAAGTTATCTGATCCACAAGTAAATGTTCATTTAGATTTTTTCTTATTTAATTCTGATTTATTAATAGAAACGTGCATTATCGCATTTAACTACGAATATTCCATCGTTTAAAAATCTTGAACGACAAATTGCATCGAATTCTGATGCATTTGATAAATGGTTAAATAGTAATGATTTAACAACTCGAGTTCCTGTTGTTTGGGAAAATAATGGCGATAAAAAAAATGAAATCAATACTGCAGTATATTCGTAAGTTTTAATTTTATAGAAAATCTTTCGTATGGTCTATATCCACCTGTCTGATTTGTGAAAAGAAAAATGAATATATTTTCTGGTCAGTAAAATAAATGAAATGGTCAGAAGAGGTAAAAAATCGTCAGTTCAGTCAAATAATTGGGTTTTCAATATTTTTTAAAATCAGTCAATTGAATTAAAGTGTAGTTATACAGAGATCGAAATGCGCTATTGCATCATTCTCACACCCGTCCACATTTAATGCAAAATATTTGTTGCAGAATTAATAATATCTTTAGAATTATAGAATTTATGATACCAAACAGTTAAATCAACAAAAAGTGTAGTTTGCGCTCTAAATTATGCTTGACGAACACCATATAGAGATGCACTGTCGTGCATGTATTTGTCAAAATATTCTTGAGGGTATGGGTGTGGATGTGGGTGGATGAAAAGTAAAAGTAACCACGGTCACAGCCATACGCACACTGTTCGCCTTGTACAGTTGTACATTAGAATACATTGAAATCATGGTTGATTTATTTCTCAGAGTAGAATATTTCAAAATTGATGAAATAACAAAGAAAGTCTATTCATTTGCACGATTTCGTTGTTTAAAAATCAATAATAAATCTTAAGTATTATCTTATATACCGAAAACATAATAAAAAAAGAGCTAAAAATCTTAATTAGATTAGAAAAAGTATTTTATTGATTTAGTTTATCGTAATTTATATTTTTATTGATAGAAATTTAGTGTAGTAAAAGATATTAGCTACTTACGAATCAATACTTGAATTTTCGTTGAACAATGTTTAGCAGATTGTGAAAGTGACTTCTCTCTTTACCATCATTCTCATGACAATACTCACATCTTCAAGTATACTTTTTCTCAAAGCATCAGTAGTAGGCTATTTATTTTCAAAGCGAGGATTTTATTGATTAAGCAAAGCGAATGATCTAATTTTGAACAGATTAGAAAAAATAATTAAGCATATGAAACTTTTCTATATTGTTTTACATATCCAAAACTAATGTTTTGAACTTTGAGCAATTGTAATACATATAGTTCAATGCATCCAGAAAAGTTCCATAACTAGAAATGTTATTATTAAATGATGAATTATTGTCCAATATATGGATATACTGATGTATTTGTCAATATTATCCATAATCGCAATGTTTTGTTGACATTCATACTATCGAGCCAGCGTAAATAGCAGTTCGTATCGTATAATGTTTTATAAGCGTAATGTTTTGAGTAGAGTAGTAAAATGTTAATGAATAAATAGAGGTTAGTCATCGATAAACCTTAACAAGGCAAGAGAACACTGACAGTGTTCGAACCAGAGTTTGCAACAATAATATCAGGTTTGTTGTCGTTATTCACATCGACGA
>CAJNOI010000731.1:0-28218 GCA_905250115.1 Adineta steineri
TTTTCTGTTGTTTATCAACTATTTTATGATGATAAGATAATTTTTGTTGTAAAGAATAAAACAGAAAGGTATTCGGCGAAAAAAACAGTTAGTAGACAACAGTTTGACTTAATTATGCGGGTGGGTGGGTGTGGTTTGGGTATTCCTCTCATTTTTCCACCACACCCACACCCTCGAAATGCTTCAGCACTTCACTCTCTTATTTCACCGATCTTCGGCTTTTTTCCTTCGTTACACTTCCAGAGTTTCGAAATATTCCTTTTCCCAGCGGATGCATATTGCATTGCCAAATTTTAGATCTTAAAGGAAAAACCTTCCAAATCTGTTTCAACAAAACTACAGCAGCCGTTTAGCCGGAAAATCTCTCGACGAATTAATTAAGAACAGTTGAAAACACTGCCTACATCATCTTTGTTTTCTTACCTTCCATATGGATTGATACAAGAGATAGTCAAAAAATAAAAAGAGAGACAAGAAAAGTTGCATCACAAAGAAGTAACAGGAAATACAGTTAGGACGACAAAGATTCACATAAAGAAAGGGCCGTTACGAAGAGCAAGTGAACTCAGAACTGTACACATTTAAAAGACGTAGAAGTGTTAGTTTTTGAGATCAGCATTCCCCAAACGGTATGGTCCAAAAGTCAATCCAGTAAGAAAAAAATGGTATAGGTGGTGATATATTATAAACGACTGAACATCTTTTCTTAGCCCATTAAGCCGGCCATGGATAATCAGGCATGGAAAGTTTCTTCTCTGAGAAGCCCAGCGCCGGAGCTACACTCATCATCAACTTATCCAACTTCGTCCATGTCACGAAACTCATAATCGTATTCCTGATTCTAATTCCCCGTTGAGTTTGCGGATTGAGCATCTGCGGCGCATTGGACAGCCCGCCCTGCGAATACTTTACAAACGGTAGCATGAGCTCTTCATACCGCTTCAAGCCCGTTTTGATATCGCCAGGATGATTCAATAGCTCACCCGCAAGGACGTAACCGCCAATGATTGCGAGACTAGTGCCAAAGCCAGGTGTCGCGTAACCTGCATCGCCAAGCAGAACTACGCGCCCATCGTGTATTTTGGGTGATCTGACCTGCGCAAACAGAGAGCAGTAAAAGTCGTCGCTTCCGCGCATGCTTTGTAGTACCTCTGGTGAAAGCCAGCCTGCGTCGCGGAACATCTCTTCCATCAGTTTCATGTAGCTTGTGTTGCCTTCGTGAAGAGCTTCATTGAGTCTCGCCTTCGTTTCAATATCTCGAGTCGTAGTCACATTTATGAGATTGCCTCTCGTATGACCAGCAGGACTGGGATCGGGTCGTAGGAAGATACAGCGACCACCCGGTGCGTTGTACCACTTGGCTAGGCGGGAGCCCTCGAGCAGGTCGCTCTTGATGGTGAAATATGCTACATGAACGCCCTCATCGTGGATTTGCTTACGCGGTTTGCTGTTTAGCATCATGCCGCGAATATTCGAGCCAAGGCCATCTGCGGCCACGAGAAGATCGTACTTCTTCACTTTCTTGCTCTTTGCGAACGTGACCACCACTCCGTCACTACGCTGCTCGAAGTGGTCGATAGACTCGTCAAAGATGAGTTCCAACCGCTTCAAGACTGGATCGATGAAGATTTTGGCAAGGGCACCGCGAAAGATCTCGAACTCGGATGTGATGCTCTGAATGTCGGTCCTGCCTGTCGCTCTGAATGTTGCAATTGCTTCGCCATTTGCTTTAATAAATTGTACGCCCTCTTCGTTCGTGGTATGCTTGCGGATCTCCTGTTCCGCGCCCATCCATTTGATGATGTCCACGGCCGAACTGCGTATGTCGACGCTGGCACCAGTTAAGCGGAGAGAAGGAGCACGTTCAACTATGGTGATGTTAGCGTTACGATAGGCACGGAGCAGCCAAAATGCGAAGACACTACCGGCGATTCCGGAACCGGAGATGAGGATGTTAGGGTTCGACATTGACGGCGAGAGTAACGTATATTAGTTCCAACACAACGTCACGACACGATTATAGTAGCGGGCTCTGCCTTCGTATTTCTATCGTGATGATATATTCTAAAAGACCAAGCGATAAGGTTTTATGTTTTCCGATGTACTCGGAAAGTAGGATAAACCCCAGCTTAGCGAGTACTATTCAGGCACTTTTGCTCGGATGCTTCAAAACGCCGAGACAGCTCATATACTGTCTGAAAGCGTGAATGTGACCCAAACTCCCTTCCGTCACCCTCGTTGATGACGTTAACATTCTCTGGACATAGGGGAGTGCTATGGAAATTTTGGTGACGCCAGCTTTTATAGGGACGCGAAACATTGGATGTAAAAAGAATTATTAGGGCTTTCATACATAAATCTTACTTTCTAGTCAAATATTATTTTTCAAAAATATGCTCGAACTGTTGTTCGTTTAACTAACTCTCAGATAGGAATGTGCCATTTTATTTAACGACTACTTTTCTACATAAATAAAAGAGACAAATATTTTATCTTATACGACCACTTACAAAGTTACCACGTGTTTTTTTCTCTTGTCTTTTCTTTTCTTTTCTTTGATGGAGAAAAATTGCTTTTACTAGTAAAGTATGGTGAGAAAGGAGGTGCTCCTTGAATAAAATGATCATTTTTTCTTTAAATGTAATGAAAAATTTGTTCACATGGGTAAAAACGAATGATATTTATATATGTTACTCAGCATCTCTATTTTTGTAGCCTTTAAAAAAGGACTTGTTTTAGACTATTTTTTACAGCAGAGCTCTCTGAAGATTCAAAAAAAAATCTCCAAAGATCTTATGCCTATTTCAAAAGTGTATCTATTCGATTTGTCATTAGTTTTTACCTATGTGAACAAATTTTTCATTAGATTTAAAGAAAAAATAATCGTTTTATTCAAGGAGCACCTCCTTTCTCACCATATTTTACTAGTAAAAGCAATTTTTCTCCATCAAAGAAAAGAAAAGACAAGAGAAAAAAACACGTGGTAACCTTGCTAGCGGCCGTATGAAGAATCGAATAAGATAAAATAGTTATGAGACTGACTCTCTTCAAGTTGTGTTTTATTCAAACTGAATAACGATAACACAAAAAAGAAAGAAAAAGGAACGAAGAATGTGTATAACGAACAACCAGATAGAACGTGAAAGCATGTATGAAGGCATATGGAGATATGACTGTAACATATCACAGCTCCAACAGAAAAAAATGTGTCCACACATTTTTAGTAGAGACAAGAGCAAGAAATAACACGGGTATGGGTGTGGTGTGTGGGTGTATATTATATATCCAGCATACATTCAAATCCACATCCACCCACACCCTTAAATATGTGAATATTTGTGAAATTTTTATCGAACCTTTTCGCGTTTTTCTTGTTAACCCTTAAAAGCCGAATGTCTCTTCCACTGAACATTGTATTACTCGCCATCGAACGAAGATAGTCAGGATGAAAGTACGATGGAAAAAAATTATACTAAAACAGTTGACAAACACCTAAACATAGCTCTTAGAATGCATAATTTTTCAAACACAATTGTTTACTTAGATATTCCTATCTCTTGATATACATATAATATAGATTTTGAATGATATCATTAGAAATAATCCTATACGATAATTTAAAACAATTTTTCACGTTTTCAACTCTTCTACTAACCATCTTGAGGGTGAGTGTGAGTGTGGGTATTCGTGCCGATAATCGCTCAACCCACACCGACATACTTAAGAAATCTAGCAAAACATTTCAAATGAAGAAAAATAAGGAAAAAGACGTTCTGTTTTGACAAGTCATTTTTTTAATTCAATTTTTATTAAAAATCTTTTTAAAATCAAACAATAAGTTTTATGGAAAATTACGTTAATTCAGTATAGAAAAATCTTTTCAGCATTACTTTTGCTCGATAAAATTCAATTTAATTCGATTTTTATTTCAACTTAATTCAAATTATAAATTATTTTCTTCTGTTTATTTCTGTAAATTCGACAAAAATCAATAAAAATATGATTTATTTAATATTTATTTATTCGAATTGTTTAACCAAAATTATCAAATTTAATTTAATTTTGATGAAAAAATAAATATGGAAACTTTGGATTTTATCCGAGAGTTATGTGTACTGCAAAAAGTGCATATGGGAATCATAGAGAAATATCAGTGTTTTTGCAATAACTCGAGAATGGCCCGACCAATTAGGCTCATCTTCGAACTCGACCGAGACCTAGATGAGACTGGATTGTGTTGAAAATTTCATTACAATCTGATTCTCCTTTCGTGCGTTATCGTGTAAACGGTCGGATGACCATACTGACCGATTCTAGTAGTGTACTCACTTTTTGAGTACACAAAAAGCTTTCTCTATTGTTTTCTTATCAAAATATTTCTTTTTCTTCAAAATTTATTTGATTTCTTCATTGATTTTCAATAATAAAACTTGATCTTTTATTTTATTTTATTTTTATTTCTCGATTTTTTATTAAACAAAAAAATTTTTTTCTTAATTTCAAAATCAAAATTTCATTCACAAAATTATTTCAAATTTTTGAATTCGATGATTTCTCAAATCAGCAACGTAAAGGTTTCTTTCGCCATCAAAGGATAAACCAAAAGGATGATGTAATTGATTTAGTTGATTTCCTTCACCATTTCCACCAACAACAATTCCACCTTCTTCTTTTCCTTCACACCAACGCATTATTCGATCATTCATGGAATCTGCCACATAGATTTGACCCAAGTTATCAACAATGACTCCTTGAGGGTAAGACAATTGATTGAGACTTCTTCCTTCACCATTTCCTCCAGCCACAATTGTTCCTTCTTTTGCATCTTTTCCCCATTTCATTATGCGATGATTATCCCTATCTGATACATAAACAGATTGCTCTTCATCAACAAAGAGAAAAGTAGGATGATCGAGTTGATTGAGTTCATCTCCATTTCCATTTCCGCCTGCCACTATAATTCCTTCGTTGTTATATTCTCCCATTTTCCATCGTCTCACTTCATTCTTCTCACTACTAGAAATATAAAGAAATCCATTTTTATCTATTGCCAAGCCCCAACAGGAAATATTGTGAATGAGAATTTGCTGAGTTTGATTCAACCATTGACTCACTCGTCTGTTCCCAAAATCAATAATGATAATCGAATGATTTTGTTCATCAACAATTACATCTAATGGAGAAAACAATTGGTCCATTTGATTTCCATAGCCATTTCCACCAGCAATGATTTGTCCTTCATTTGCATTATATTTCCATTCAACAATACGATGATTGCTAGAATCAGCAATGAAAATATTTTTGTTTTTATCAATAAAGGTTCCTTGAGGGTAATTGAGTTGATTTAATTTTTGTCCATCTCCATTTCCGCCAGCCACAGTGATGGCATTTTGTTTCCATTTGTTAAATTTTGATTCTAGAAAAGAATGAAAACGAAAGATTATGATGGAATGAAGAAGAAAATTGTTTTTTATCTAAGAAAAAAAAAAAGATTAGTTTTCAATGAAACTTTGAATTTGTTTTTTTGTTGAAGTAGAATTGTAAATAAAACCAGTGACAGAGTCGGGAGGAGGAGGGCACTCAACCACCCCCTCCCTAGCAAGTTTTTGAAAAATATATTTTTCTGATGCAAAATCTTATTATTCTTTGTAGTGGAATATTGTATGAGATATACCTTATTGTGTGAAAATCATATGTACTTTTTAAGCAAATCAAAACACATTTAATATGAGCTTCAGCTTGATTCTAGGGATTTCTCAGTTTCATATTTCACTCGTTCGATAACGAGAGGTGCAAACAATGCAAAACTAAAGCAAAAGGTTTTTTCGCTTTTTCACACATGGCTGGATAGAGCTCGTCGAGCTGAGTAAGAATATATCAGTTTTTACATTTTTTCCAAAGTTCTGAAAGATCCATTTTCTTGAAAAAAACATTAAAAAAACTCATCTTTTAATGTTCTTTTTACTTTTGAATCTCTTCATTTCACAAGCATATTTTCACTAAGGAATATCAAAAAAAAAGGTCAGATCGATGTAGTTTTTCACGATAAATCTAAATATATTATTTTCATAGTCCGAATAAATATAAAAGCTCTCTAAAATTGAAAAAAAACATTAAAAGATGAGTTTTTTTAATCTTTTTTTTCAATAAAATGAGTCTTTCAGCACTTTGGAAAAAATATAAAAACTGACCAATGCTTACTCAACTCGACGAGCTCTATTCAACCTAGTGTGAAAAAGTGAAAAAAATTTTTGTACTGGTTGCGTAAAAAAATTATGCTTCTTAAGATGAACCGAAACGGTTATGGGGACTGAGCCCTCCCCTCCCCCAGCTCAACATCCGGGCTTCGCCGCTGGAATGGATGTGACTGTGCATGAAAGAATATCATGCTCACATCATTCTCATGAAAAAATCGATGTATCAGTGGTCAAATGTTGATGTTTATGCAAGATGTGCTTCTCGAGTGTTAAGTTAGTATTTTATCCAACTACAATTTCTTTTAAACACCTCGATTCTATATAAATGCTACCTAAAACATGAGATTAAGTGTTCATATCAATTGACACTTCTACGTGTATAACCATACCAATAAATCAGATTAAACACTGATCATATCATATATAAATATAGATTAAAACCTACTGTTTCAATTATAAAAGAGGATTTTTCTTGGATTCACTTCTGCTCTCAAATAACCAACTATGATCAGCTAGAAATGTTTAGTATGCGAGTTTGCCTAAATTATAATGTGAGTAATTGATAGATATGGTACTTGTAATAGAATCGTGCTGACAGTGTACTACGAGAAATAGTGATAGCTACAAATAGCACTGGACATAAGTCTTCAAAAATGACTCAATAAATATTACATTTCTTACATTTCTTACATGATTTGGTTGATGCATGATATTACTCATAACCTTGGGGTCAGATAGAAGGCGTATCTCTTTTCATTTGGATGGATATTTACAAGCAATGACGTTATGTGGCTTTATTCAGTCATAGTATCTATCTTTATCAACTTTTCCCGATGTCATAAGGAGTTTCTGAAGCGATCATTGAGTTCTACCATGTGAGATTCTTTTTATCAACAATATATTCGTATAGTATCATCGCAATCGACTAGCATAGATAAAATCAAGTCATCAAAAATTGAGCCTGTTTGCAGCTCTCATAGAAAGCTCTCTAATGTTCTATATCTAAATGAGAAGAATCGGACAGCTAAAATCAAAACTTTTAGATTTGGTTACCTGTGGTTTTCATCGTTTAGGCTATTACAAATCATCCAGCCTACTACTAACCTGACGCGGTTGTCGTTGATAACGTTGTTGATGACGTTGTTGTTGATGACGTTGTTGTTGATGACGTTGATGCTGTTGTTGAAGTTGACGTTGTTGTTGAAGTTGATGTAGTAGGTGATGCTAGATTACAAAAATGAGTTTAGAAAGAAACTTAATAATTGAATAAGGCTTTATTCCTTATTTCTTTTGTCTCCTTCTTCTCTTACAATCTATCGACCGTGACTATTAGTGCATTATAATAACGTAGAAAATCTTTATATGCCTTACATTATAATTGCAATTCTATGATCTTTACTTTAAGCACATCTCTACTATAATAATTTTGACAACTCATTTTACATTTTTTATAAGTTTAATAATGTAACATTTGTATACTTCTACTGTTCTTGAAATATTTCGTTTTCATTCAAGATGACATTCCAGCCAGAAACTTATCCTAATTCAACGGTCAAAGCTAACAGTTTATGTGAAACTATCATAAAAAGGAATCAATTCATGTCGGTCTAGTTCATCGCTTGCTTTTCAAAACTATTGATTATTGCAATGCAGTTAGTTATACTGTTAAGAGATTCTTTGACGTACAGAGAAAAACTTCAACATAAAATCATTGAGTCGTAATCAGAGCTGCCAGAATAGCTTCATTTCTTATTTATTGTCTAAGATCTTGGACAATGCGCTGTAAATTTATATACAATATCGATCAAATTCTTTTTGAGACACGTCAATGCCAATTTTGTTTCATCGAATAAATTTCTGTCTTTTTTTGTTATTTTTGCAATATTTGCTAATATTGATTCTTTAGTTTGAATAGGGCCATTTCAAGTCCCACAGAGATTTCGTTTACTAGGATATCTTCAAAGTGGAATTCGAAAAACAAACCTCGAAACAAACAGTTTGACTCAAAAAGGTTTGCTTTCGGGCGATGGCTTTAGTTAGATGTTTTGTTCTTTAATTTAATTTATTACAAAACTCGATATCTCTCAGAAATAAGAAGGAGTAATACAATCGAACTGGAAATGTCAGCTAACACTAACGTTACTACTATCTATAACATACAAAAAATATTAAGTGAAATCTGAGATGTCGAATCATCATTCATATCTGATTTTCTCAGAGACTTATTCTTAATAAATCTTCTTCTACATGATAAAAATTCCATTATGAATCTCAGAACAATTTTTGATATTGTTGCTTAGCAGTATCATGTATAAGTTGTTATAATTAGGGATGTACTGAACCTGAACTCTGACTAAGCCTCTCGGGCTGGGGGCTCAGTTAGAGCTCGGGCGTCAGAATTGATGTGGCAGTGGGAGGATGTGGGTGTGGTGAGTGCTGGTACTGTCTTTTTTACTCTCACTTACTGTTTTCACCCACACTCACCCACTCCTACATCAATTTCGACACCTGAGCCCGATCCTGACCGAGCCTGATCCAGCCCCAAGCCCTGAGCATGATCAAACCCCGGGTCCTGACCGAGCCCTGAGCCTGACCAAGCCCGAGGCTCTTGGGCTCGGTATATCCCTAGTTATGATAAACAATGAAGTTCTACTTCGGTCATTTGAAATAATTTTTCGTCTATTAACTTCAAAATAAATAATTATCTTATTTTAACTACCTGTTGTTATTTCCATTTTTTCTGTTGTTTCAATTGTTATTTTTTCTGTTATTTGAATTGTTGTTTCTTCTGTTATTGATGTTTGTTCACTGTTTGTCTTTTTTGTTTTGCAGATAACAATTGAAGTTGTTATAATTATAACAAACACAATGATAATAACTATGATGCACATCACTTTTTTTCTTTTCAGATATTCACATCTAGAATAATACATCTTATTTTATTATTGTCTATAATTTTATAAGATACATACAATTTTTTTGGTTCCGTTGCATTCGAAGTAACTATTTCAGACTAAAATAATCAAAAAAACAACAAATATTATATTTTATGATTTTTCTTTTTCTCAATAAATTACATCATTATCAACTCCGATTCTGTTGTTGTTGATCATTGTTGATATCTTGTTGATAGTTTAATAATTTTACAATCTAAAATCAACAACAAAAAAAAATTTTAGTCATTAATAATATGATTACAAAGAAGCTAAACTGTTTATCTGAATATTTTTTCACAAAAAAATCATTTATATTTCTCGTTAATTGTTGAAATCTATATTTCAAGTAATATCTAATATTCCTCATCGACTACTCTTCGAAGTTTTTCATTCCAATTTCAACTAGAAAATAGAAAAAATATTTATCATGCTCTCTCTTTCTCTTTCTTAAATAATCAGTTCTTTTCTGACGTAGATTATCGTGTTAATATACAACATCATATATCAATAAAAACAATCAGCTCATTTCCTTTTTCACTTTTAATTTTCAAATAAAAAACTCTTTCCAGATAGTTCTTATCTCTTATAAATATGAAACTGTTTGAGACAACATTTGATATAATTATTAGTTAATAAAACATTGAAAATCAGCGGTGTTCAGAGGATATGCAACATTTCCTCACAGAGAAAAAAAAGTGACGTTGAAATGTTTTATTATACACAACGATTCTTCTAAATAAATTGAGAATTAGATAATATTTATGATCAGAAATGGACTTTAATTTGATTTCATGGCATGCACTAATTATTTCCAGAATAGCTGAATGATTTAATTGGAACCCGAAATAGAATATTCAAGAAAACAAAAATAATTAATACTTGATCCTCGCTTAGTTATAGTCTACTAGATATGACTAATCAATAGAGAAAACTTTTATCATGCTTTTAATTACAATCATAGTCATGTAGAATACGTAGATTCTTTGAATAATTACATTTAGATGTGACTGTCGCGGCGATTGTGGATATTATATTTTTGCCTTGTTTCTTAATTTCTGATTGAACATTTATGTAGAGAAAGTGAACACAAAGGAAACAGCAGTTACATCAATCGTCAAGTCTTGTACAATACCATGAAATCCGTTCTTTTTTTTTGGAATGAATATGAGAATGATAATTTAACAGATGAGTGTATTATTCTTATCCTGATGTTAATTCATCCACACTCTCATCAATAAATCTTATACTCATCTTAATCTA
Source organism: Adineta steineri (assembly GCA_905250115.1). Lineage (NCBI taxonomy): Eukaryota > Metazoa > Rotifera > Eurotatoria > Adinetida > Adinetidae > Adineta > Adineta steineri. The sequence continues at coordinate 10,394 of CAJNOI010000731.1, forward strand.
TTACTGAATTAATATTTTATCGACAATAATTTGATAAATAAAAATGTAGTTAAAGCTTAACTCTATAGACTTTTATATGAATGAAAAATAATAAAATACATTCTTTTCTCTTAGGAAACGTCGCATTTCCTTCACACAGTGCTGATTTTCAGTTTTGTTTTTCTACAGAAACTAACTCTTGTTTCAACTAGTTTAGTTTCACATACTACTTCGTAGATTTCAATATTTACAATAGATTATATTCTATTCAAAATTGATCTGAAAAAAGAAAGTGATCTTGTTGTTTTTATCGACCTATGATGTTTTACATAAAAACGCTTGTATACAGTAAGTATCAGAATTCTTCACTCATTATTATTTTTGTTTTAAATCAAACAAATTCGTAAAAATAAAGTGAAAAATATTATTTGAGAATCCATTTCTTGATATTGAATAATTTAAAGAATGTCGAATATAGTTGATGATTTTATTAAATATAATGACAAAATAAAGAAATAAATAAAATGAGAAGAACTTCATTTAATTCCTAATGATTAATATTGAATAAAACAAGTTGTTTCTTTTTAGTTACATTCTTCGATAATTAACTTGAATGATAAAAAAACTCTTCTCTATATTATTGAAAACTGAACATGAAGTTTATTTTTTTTCCGTCTATTCGCCTACATAATGATGTTAATGGGAACTTTCTTTTTTTATTAAATATTTGCAATAAACACAACATTTGAGTTTATCAACAGAGAAAAACAATGAATTCATTTCCTTTGTCAAAACTGATATGAAATGTCAGACATTATTTGCTGTAAATATAAAAAAATGTTCATGATATTGAAATGTTTGTAGGAAGGATGTGAAAACAAAATTTAATATTATTTTTGTTAAGAATACATCAGAAATCATGCCTTAACGAAGGAAATACGACGCTTCCTCAACAACAAAACATTTTTATTATTTTGTATTTAGTTGAAAGATATCATATGCTGTCAGAAATGTGTTGTATAATTGATTTTATTCTTATTTCACACATTAGATAAATGATAAGAAAAGTGTAGTTGTTGATCTTCAAAATAAATCTTCATCAAATACTATTTAACAATATAAATATCATAAAATCTATGAGAAATGAATAGATAAACAAAAGAATTAGTAATGTCACATTCACATTTAACAAAATCAACTAAACTTATTATTTTATTATCCTTTGAAATTATTCATCATGATGAATATTTATTATCATATTAACATAGTTCTAAGTAAATATAGTATATCAATCATTTCTTTTGTTCTATATTGACATGCAGAAGAGAACGAAGAAGAAAACATCATACTGAGACTGACATTGTAAAATATTTAATACTTTCTTAAAAACAACGCCATTTTCTACCGTTCGGTAAGAATTCAATCGATAAAATTCAAATATTTTATTATGATGAAGAATTAAACTATTGAAGAAGAATTTATTTGTTTTATCAAATAATAATCTAAGAAAATTCTGTAAAATCTAAAAGTAAATTGAATGTTATACAAATTTATTCGTTTTCTTAATTATCCGAGGGTGTGGATGTCGGAGTTCTTATTAGATCGACAAGGGACACTTAAATCCGCAATCTTTGTATTAAATGTTTATCAACTTCAATTAATTGAAATCTGATGATGAACATTTTTTTCATTATTCATAAAAATATTTTGAATTATTTAATCGATCATTTCTTTAATTATTCTAATCAGACGTTTTTCTTGAGAAATGCGACTGTTGAAATGACAATATAGATCAAACAGTAATAAAACTAATACTCACATCCTCAAATTGATTTTATTACATCAAATATCAATGAAAAATAAAGAAAATGTTGAAATTTTTCATTTGAAATTGAAATGAATTCAATTTGATAAAGAAATTATGAAATATTTATTTTAATTTCTTTGAAAAATAAAACAAATCTCTTTTATTAATAAAAATCAAATTTAAATTCTGGATCATTTCATAACATTTAGTATCAGCGCTTTATTTTATTTCAATCTCTTGTTCATTTTTCTTTCGTTTTTATTTTTTCTGTTTTCAAATTTTTATTCTCAGTTTTTCGTAAAATATTTCTTTTTTTTCAAGCTTTAATCGATTTTTCTCACTGATTTACAACAAAAAACCTCATTTTTTCTTTTATTTCTTGATTATTTAGTCAATAAAACTTTTTTTTTTTTTAAATCAAAAATCCATTCACAAAATTACTTCAAATTTTTGAATTCGATGATTTCCATAATCAGAAACATAAAGATTGTCTTCATCATCAAAAGATAAACCTCTGGGTTGATATAATAGATTTGATTGACTTCCTTCACCATTTCCACCAACAACAATTTCACCTTCTTTTTTGCCTTCGCACCAACGCATTACTCGATGATTCCACGTATCTACCACATAGATTTGACCCAAATCATCAACAACTACTCCATGAGGTCTAGACAATTGATTGAGATTGTCTCCTTCACCATTTCCTCCGGCCACAACTGTTCCTTCTTTTGCATCTTTTCTCCATTTCATCACACGATGATTGTTTCTATCTGATGCATAAACAGATTGATCTTCATCAACAAAGATAAAACTAAGTACATTAAATTGATTGAGTTGATTCCCTATTCCATTTCCACCTGCCACTATAATTCCTTCGTTGTTGTATTCTCCCATTTTCCATCGTCTCACTGCATTCTTCCCCTGATCAGAAACATAAAAGAATCCATGTTTATCCATTGCTAAGCCCCAACAGTTAATATTATCAATGAGAATTTGTTGCTTTTGATTCAACCATTGAATCACTCGTCTGTTCAGATAATCAGCAATGATGATTGAATGATTTTGCTGATCAACAATCATATTTGTTGGAGAATTCAATTGATCCATTCGATTTCCTTCACCATTTCCACCTGCAATGATTTGTCCTTCTTTGGCATTATATTTCCATTCAACAATACGATGATTGCCATGATCAGCAATGAAAATATTATTATTTTTATCAGTAAAGATTCCGAAAGGGCCAATGAGTTGATTTAGTTGTTGTCCATGTCCATTTCCACCAGCCACAGTGATGGCATTTTGTTTCCATTGAAGATTGATTTTATCTAAAACAGGTCAAATTTATAGTTTCAAATATCTTAAAAGTATAAATAAGAATGTTGCATCTGTCATACAATGCGATCTACTCACTTTTCGTTGGTGGACAGATGCTTTGATCAGTCATTGTGACTGGGTAACATACAGGAAGATTACTACATTGCGGATGTTGAACACAGTTCGTATTAGATTGAGAACACGAATTGTCCGAAGAATTACACAGTAATAGACGAGAACATGCTAGCCAGCGAAAACCACAAATACCTGTATCATTGTTAGCACCTACCATATGAAAGTATCCACATGCACTGTTTGTCGAGCATTCACCATATTGAGGTGTTTTCCCACATATTTGAGGTTTAACTTGAACTATGAAAGTAATAAACTAATACATATAAACAGGCAAAAAATAGAATAAAAATCAAACCTGTTATGCTATAATATAAAACTAATGAATGTTAACAAAATGAATGATAAAAATGAATAATTATTTACCTGAGAATAATGAAAACAATATAAGAATGAATTCTGATTTTATTCATAGTTGATTTTAGAATAAGAGAATATAATGAGAAAATATGCGTTTTTATATCTGAGATACAGATAATAATATCTTAAGTCAACACAATTGAAATATAACAGATGCATCTATTCACATATCGATTTCATTTCTTCTAATCGTTCTGATTCTATTCTGCGAAGAATACAACAAAAATCTAATTGAAAAACGGGTAGAGAATCATGAAATAAAGTTAAGATTCAAGTGGTATTAGTATATTTTGAAAGAGTGAAATATGTATGAATAAGACCAGGAGTGGGTAGTTTTAAGAGGGTTGGTGTAGGTGTGGTTGTGGATGAAGAAGCTAACAACGCCCTGACCCACCCTTGTTTAATAAAAAAAAGAGTTTGAAATTTATATTTTTTGAAGTCAAAATTTTGAAGAGAGGGAATTTATTTTTGAAATAAATTGACAAACACGTAATTTGAAGAGAAAAGATTTTGTTGATATTTTTTCTTAAAGAAATTTAGATAATAAAAAAAAAACGAGAATAATTTTAATTAAAAGGTTTGTATAAAATAAAATAAAATAAATTAATAAGAATTTAACATATTTAAATTAGAAATTAATTTAATTTTCTGATTTTTAATATTTCATTTGATTTTATTATTAATTTTCATTTACCATTTTTTATATGAATATTTAGAAAAATATTTTTTATCAAACATTTCAAATAAAATGAAAAATTTCGTAAAACTGTACATTTTTATATTTGTGTTTTATTTAATGAAGTTTATAAATATAGAACGTGTATTGATTTCATTATGATGATTAATATATTGGAAATATCAAAGAAAAAAACTAGTAAAAGTCGATTGATAGAAGAAATTCAATCGAAATGAAACAATTTGACAAAGATTTTGTAAAATAATCATATAAATCTCAATGAACTTAAATAGAATATAATTTCTTCATAAGTTTATCAGAAAATGATAATATATAATTTTATTCATGAATTTATCATTAGTATATAATCATAATATAACAAAGAAAGTTTTCAATATGTTCTTATATAAATTCATTTATATGAACGTTTATCAAAAAGTGTTTTTATAACACTGATCACAGCAAATATCTCTCTTCATTAATTAATATAAAGAAAAAGAAACTAGTTTTGTAAATTATTTAAACTGATAATTTTCTTTTCAATAAACATCTCTTTTTTTTATAATATTATTCTTTGAAAAGATCTGTTCAATACTCACTATAGAAAAGTTCTACTGTAAATAAATAGATGGAAGTAACAATTTGTGAGATTGAATAAAATTCTATTTGATCATTTATTCATAGTTTTACATTTTTAAAAGGATATTTTAATCATCATTGATTTATTCAATCGTTGAAATATTTTGGGTGTGCAGATTGGTAGAAAGAGAAGATACCCACACCCACCCTCTGTAGATAGAAGATATGAATACTCATGTTTAAATTCGTTTATTTATCAGATTTAAACACACCCACATCTATCCACCCTCAAACAAAGACGAGATTGTTAATCAAGATTTCTTTTGCGTCCTCATTCTGAAGGAAGATTAACGTAAATTTTCACTTCTTGCATGAGCTATTGAATTTTGTGTTAAAATTCTTTCTTCTGATTGTTTAGCTTCTTTACATTCAATAACAATAATTTCTTTGGTTTCCATTTCAAATCGAATAAAAGCATCATCTTTCTTATTTGATATTTCATCAATTAATTCTGCTAGATGTTTAATATTATTAATTTCGATCCCATTGACAGTTTTTAATACAGCATATTTAACATCTGAATCTATTCCATAATTAACATCATCAGCAAGTATTTGATTAATAACAACAATTTGTTGAGTTAATTCTTGTAATGTACCATTACATGCTAAGGTAACTAAATGTTTTGGAGCTTTTTCGTCCCAGACGTCTTTACCCCATTCATACAAAAAAAGCGAGTTAATACTGTGAATACAATTCCAGCGTAAATTAAATATTCTGGACGTTTATCATGTGAATGCCATGGAACAAGTGCGGGAGTCTTATCGAGTGAACTTGTTAATGTTATTTCTTGTCCTAAAAATTAAACAGAAATTTCAAATAAAAAAAAACAATGGACTGATTTCACCCGCGAAGCGTGAAATGCAAAAAGAAAATGGTGAATGGTATACGCCCGGAATTTTGGAGACTCACATCGTACTGCGTTGAGTTCAAAATCTTCAGAATCGATCCTTTTCCCCTTATTTTACATGAAGTAAAAAAGACTATCAAAATCTGCTTGATTTTACACCATCTCTAATATAGTAAACTATTGTTAGCAACAGAAGCTGCGCCAAAGTTTTCACTCAGGGCGGGCTTAGTAGAATTGTAACTAGTATAGAAATTTTAAACCGGTCCGGTAGATGGGGTGTGGATGAGGAAGAGTCGCCAACACTCTACACTACTGATTAAAGGGAAAGACTTGAAAAATAATCATTTTTCTTGCGTTTTTGCCAAATTTTATTATTAACCTTTTGATGGAACAACTTAAACTTATTTGCGACGTACTTTGCCCAAAACAATTGCATAGCTAAAAAGCTATAAAATCCATTTCTTGACAAATGTCTGAGGGGTACCAGGGGTGTTTTGTCCGATCTTCAAACCGACAAAAAGCGACGCAGATCGACCGCTGCAGTCATTACAACCGGTCTGAACTGGGTACAACTCTGGGGCTCAGCCCATCCTTGGGGGCACGACTGGTTAGCAATATTATAAGCGTATGTATCCCAGGATTTGCTGCATCTCTACGAAAACTACTCGATAGATGAAATTGTTTCGGTTGTTCTGAAAAGTGAAAATTGTAAAATCCTATATTTGCTACCTTCTCTTATAATTTTAAAGGTAATTGTATCACCAACAAATTTTAATTTCATTAAATGTTGAAAGTTAAGTCTTTCACCACGACGAAAATAGATCGTACCATCATCAGCAATTGATTCATCATCTATAGCCAAAATTACGTCATCTTTCTGTAATAGTTTGCTAAGAATACATGCCAGATCAAATGATGTCACTAAGATACCATGTTGATCATCATTTAGTTTTAAATATTTGCGATATGATGAATTTTCCATTGACTGGTATTGAAAGATCATTCTAGGAAAAGCGGTATATCTACCGTGCTTTTCAATATCATCTAACAAATGTTTGATTACTAATACTGGTATAATGTAACCAACTGAATGAGCGCCATTCCTAACTTCAAATGACATGCCGACAACCTGTTTACCTATGCGAAAAAAATCAAAACACAAATAAAGATGCATTGTATGAAGCCGATCGAGAACAGATTTTCGTTTGTTTTCTGATAAGTCAGCATTTGGCGAAAGATGATTTGTCCCTTGGAAAGCACAACTATGTGAAGTCTTTGCTGCTAATGTGATCACTAAGATGCATAGAAGGTGAACGTGTCAGTCTGATGAATTTGAGTTATAAATAACTTTATAGTTATGTAAAAACTTGCAGAAAAACCGTGTCGTAGTTAGAGGAGTTAACATCACAAATACTTTTTGAAGGAACAACTTCTTTCGATTCTTATTACCGTCACTTTATGAGAAGCATATAGAATCAATAAAAAACGGAACTATTCAAGAGTGCGTAATAGTGACTTTCCTTTTACTTGGCTCTAATTATTTCTTAGTATGTATTTATAGTCATTTTACCTAAGAAAATGCAAAAAAGCAATGAACTAATTCATCAAAATTTTTTTCTTTCATACCTTGAATAGCCGGTCCACCACTATTACCAGAATTGACTGCAGCATCGATTTGTATTTTTAACAAATACTCTAATGAATGTGAGTAAAATGCCATACAAACTCTTGAAACGACACCCTTTGTTATCGATAAATTATCACCACCTATACACATATGTCAACGATATTAGCATACAGGAAAAAACGTAAATTATTTTTACCAACTGGATAACCAACAACTATTATTGATTCCTGTAATCGAGGTATCTTATCAGTGAATGTCAACGGCTCTACATTAACCCAAAAGTGATCGTTATCAACAGTCAATATAACCAGATCACATTCATGTGCAATGTATAATATACGTCCAGGATATTTTTTCGGATCACCATGTTTTTGAATACGAATAGTAGTGTGATTTGAAATGCCATGAGCATTAGATAAAATCCACCGGTCTTTTATTATAAACCCTGATAGTCTGACAGCCACTTGGGGTTGCACTTGCCTAAAGTAAAAAATACAAAAAGAAAATATTGTTGAAAAATTTCGATTGAACACTTCCATACAGGCCATATTTTTTATGCTAATCAAAGATTTTCTCCTTTAAAAAAATAGATATACAATTTCTAGTTGCATATTCAGAATGAGAACGTGTAATTCTCATTTGTATACATATGATCTCAGAGCTTTCGACCCACTCTAATGTCTTGAAATATTTTTCGTTTAGAATACAGCTCCATGAAAAATCTAATCTATGCTTAAATACAAAGATGAGTTCAATTCAAATATACACTGCATAATTCCTGATAGAATGTGATATCAATAGTTACTTTCCTCAGTGAACCTTTTAACAACTACAAACTAATTTAGCTATTTTTCTTTAATACATCAAAAAGAAGGACGGCTATAAGAAACTAAGTTAAACTGCCGTATGGCTATCAAGAGCATGAATTCTCTTAAAAGATATAAATATCTGTTAAAACAAAACAGTACAATTTAAGGATAGACCTTACCAAGGCGAATGAAAATTGTATGGAATTGAATTGCAAAAGATCTTGACAACACTGTTTAGCAATAATTCCAATGACTCTATGGCTTCATGGTCAGTTTCGACATCCAATAAAGAACAAACAGATACATTCGATAGTTGTCGCTTTCGTAATGGTGATAATTGTTGTTGTTGATCTTTTTCTATATCATCTATTAAACTTAATCGTTTTTTTATCAACGGAGATAAATCATCTGTCGATGGATCTAGATGACCTTCGGGTTGATCATTAATATCTTCCATGACGCTATTGAAACAAATATAGATCTAGAACAAACTGCATTACTTTCATCAAGAATAAATCGAAGGGTGTGGGTGTGAGTGAGGAGGTGGACGTAGAAGTTCTCTTTGGTTCAACACAGGAGCGACTACACACTCACCCACACCTACATCCATAAACAATGGACAGTTCAACGCGACAGCGAACACGCATGCCACCACCAAGATCGTTGATTGTTTTTTCAAATTTTTTAGAGTTGTAGTTGATGAGTAACAGCTTCAATGGTTCTCCCCGTTTGATACACTTAAGACTCTAACTGATCGAAAGAGTGAAGAAGAAAATTATTACTAGAAGTGCCATTGGTCTCGGAGAGTGAAAGTCGAATGACTTAGCATATAGTCTTATTGTAGACTATCCACCATGCCCTGTTTGTTTTTGATAAAGAGAAAAGTTATTAAAACGTTTGATTGAACAAATATTATTGTCGATGACGAACGAGAAAAGTTAATATCCATTTATTGATCATGATTGTTGACAAGTAAGCACCGGTTTTCTTCTTGCAGCGCCACCACATCATAGATTTAAATGTACATAAGCTCTGAAGAAAGTAGTTCTCTATAGTTATATTTTGAACAGTAATGGATGTGGATGTAGATCTTCATCAGAATCTACATCCACAACCAGTTTCTCTTTCTTCGAGGATCATTTTTGAAAGTGATCAAGAAATTTTTTCATTAAAATATAACAAGTTGTGTGTCTACGTTTGTCTGTATTGACAAACGTTCTGTAAATACTTAACAGATGCTTTTGAATTTTTCTGTAATTAAAAACAGTCATCACTATCAGCTTGTCACTTTTTTATTAAAAATGATTTTCTTTATCACAGTTTCTTAAATGAAATGGTCGATCTCTTTCACACCGACAGCATATAATAAAAAGAGAAAAGTATGTATGTGGGTGTCGGTGTGACTGCAGTAGTATAATACTTGAAAATTGAATTCAATTGTTCAATAAATTTCTTAAAGGTATCACTCACACTTTTTAGAATGTGAGTGTAATTGGCTTTTTCCTTTTGTACACTCACACCCATCCTCAATTTCTTTTTCTTGAAATTTTATTTTTTATTTTATTTTTATTTTTATTTTTCGATTTTTTATTTAACAAAAAGTTCTTTTCTTTGTTTCAAAATCAAAATTTCATTCACAATATTATTTCAAATTTTTGAATTCCATGATTTCCAATATCAGCAACATAAAGATTTCCTTCATCATCAAACGATAAATCTATGGGACCATTCAATTGATTTGATTGATTTCCATGACCATTTCCACCAACAACAACTTCACCTTCTTCTTTTCCTTCACACCAACGCATTATTCGATCATTTCCATAATCTGCCACATAGATTTGACCCAAATCATCAACAACTACTCCTTGAGGATAATACAATTGATTAAGATTATCTCCTCCGCCATTTCCTCCAGCCACAATTGTTCCTTCTTTGGCATCTTTTATCCATTTCATTACACGACGATTCTCATGATCTGATATATAAACAGATTGATCTTCATCAACAAAGATAAAAGTAGGAAAATTGAGTAGATTAAGGTAATCTCCTCTTCTATTTCCACCTGCCACTACAATCCCTTCATTGTTGTATTCTCCTATTTTCCATCGTCTCACTTCATTCTTCCCAGCATCAGAAACATAAAGAAATCCATGTTTATCCATTGCCAAACCATAACAGTCAATATTGTGAATGAGAATTTGTTGCTTCTGATTCAACCATTGAATCACTCGTCTATTCTGAGAATCGGCAATGATGACCGAATGATTTTGTTGATCAACAATCATATTTGTTGGATAATTCAATTGATCCATTCGATTTCCTTGTCCATTTCCACCTGCAATGATTTGTCCTTCTTTGGCATTATATTTCCATTCAAAAATACGATGATTAAAACGATCAGAAATGAAAATATTTTTCTTTTCATCAATAAAGATTCCAAAAGGGTGATCGATTTGACTTAATTGTTGTCCTTCTCCATTTCCACCAGCCACAGTGATAGCATTTTGTTTCCATTTGCTGAATTTTGGTTCTAGAAAAGGACGAAAACAAGAAATTTAGATCAAAACAATTTCTATAAAAAAAATCCTTCATTGCTTTTTTTTTGTATAAAACTCATTAAAATGAAATGAAGAAATCTTTTGTTTTGAAAAGAAACGTGTTTGAAAATTGTATGTTTTAGAATGAAAACTTTGAAGATGCATTTTTATTGAAAGATAATTTATTTTTGAGACAAATTGAGAAATATCTGATTGGAAAAGAGAATAAAGAAAGAAAAAAGAAACGTTTTAGAATATTTGCCAATAAAAGAAGTGATTTGAATTGAAAAATTTGTATGAAATAAAACAAATTAATAATGATTTAAAATATTTCAATTAGAAATAAATTTTATCTTTTAGGGTTGGGTGATTCTTCTGATATACCCACACCTCAAAATTCCCAAAAATAGAACAGAATTGTTCTGTTATGAAAATAATACTTTCAGATACTGAGTACTTTTGTTCTATTTTGAGAGTGTTACTTGTGGGTGCTGAGTACTATTATTCTGTTTTGGAAATAGCACTTCCCATTTCATAACAGATTTGTTCTGTGTTTAATTATTAACTTTTTTTGGACGACTATATAATTTCAAATATCATTAGGTAAAATATGCATGCATAAATAAGCTACAGATTTGAAATTTATATGTGGAGCTTATTTTTTCTTTTATAACAAAAAAACTCTACCATTTATTGTTATCTTTGTTGTAGACGCATCGGTTGTAGTTGTAATTTTATTAATTGTTGTTTCGGCCTTTGTAATGTAAATAGAAATTATTGTAATACCAATGATAGTGATTAGACTAAGAATGGCAATGATAATTAAAATCAATATTGTTTTCCGATGAAACAAAGATCTAAAATCATAGATATATTTCGCATAAATAAATCAAATACTTACGATCCTGTTTGTGGATGAATAGATTGTTTAATATTGTTTTTACTCTCTGGTTCAGGCTAAATATTAACAAGAATTATTTAAAGTATTGATTATTCTGGTAACTAACCATTGAATTTGTTCAGTTTGTTAGTCTTTTCTCAAATAATAATGAAGAAAAATAATTAAATCTCTTTCGAAACTATTTTATTTCGAGAATGAATATTGTAATGGAACAACTACTGGTTCGTGCTGTATTTAAATAGAATGAATATAAGAATAATGACGAACGGATAGGAAAACGAAGAGGTCAAGAAAGAAACTGAAAACATGAACAAAGAGAGGTGAAAGAATAAGAAATGACCGATGTGTATGTCAGCGTCCAAATTGATATTTCGTCCAGTCTCAGATTGGCCTAGGCGAATATGGGATCCGAGGATTAGACGCGTCCTATATATTGAACCCCATATTGGACGAACATTTCTTCAGGTCACTCTTAGATAAAATATAGAATATACGTCCATACTAAGATCGGACTGAAACATAAGTGCGGCGAATCTTGGATTAGAAATAGTTTTGGACTACCGAGAGACTTGGATGAGATATTGAACATCTAAAGTGTGGGTGTGGATGAAATAAAATACCCACACCCACACCGTCAAGAAAAATTGAAGTACCGATAATAGTTTATTATAATGATTATATAAAGACTCATAAGATTACAACAGTTTTCTATACATTCATTAAATAAAATCATTAAATACTGTTATGAGAATTGTCAATAGTTGATACTGCTAAAGCGTTCATTTGCGTATTGGAAATAGTATGGTCCGTGTGCACTTTGGCGACGTGTTGTATACTTATCGTTAAATCGTTATAGATTTTCTTGCAGACGAATAAAATTGTCTTACGATTTTCAACAATTGGATAAATTCCGACAATACAGAATGAAAAAAACATCCAAATAATTCCAATACTAACCCAACCGGTAAAGAAAGATTTACTAAAGACATATGCAGTTCCATACATGGGAAATGGCAAAATAATGACGAGACACGATGTGAGAACGACAGCTATAATACGTGCAAATTTTAATTTTCCTGTCAAAAAAACAATTCCACGTTCTGTTTCTCCAAGAGACGGATGACGAGTGTTTCTTGAACCATCGTCAACTAATTCAATTGCTCTCATCGAAACGAAGTCATAAGGTGTTGGATCAGGTGCAATAAACGAAATAATGGGTACGAATACGATCGGAGAGAGTAAAGCAACTACATTTCCAACAAGCATCGATACATCTGATCCAGTTGTTTCAATACTAATTGAATTAAATTGAATTTTAGTCACAACTAACCATGCAGATACAGAGCAAATAAAACCTAATGGAGGAGAAAGACAGACAGCCCATTTACTCTGTCTATTCCAAAGAAGAGTCAATGCACCTGGAATAACAGCACTAGAAATAATGATACCCATCATTGAATACAAATATCCCATGCTAATATCAATATAATACAATGCAATTGACCATATACTCATTCCGAGACCAAATAGAACGACAGTTATATGAGAAACATAAATCAATTTCTTTCCACTTGCCGTTTGATTGAAATAAGCTTTATAAATATCATAAGTAACTATGGAACTCACAGCAATTAGTTGAGCAGACATAGCACTCGTACATGCCATAAAAATCATGATCAAAGTAGCTATTGCTCCACTTTTTCCAATAAGAGCTACTGCAGCTGTTGATAAAGTTAAACCAGCTGATACATCAGCTGCACTTAATCGATTTGGATATGTTGGAAATATTGGATTGTTTTCTAGTGCAACAGCGGCGAGTCCCATCGTAGTAGCTATAAGAAAAGGAATACCGAACCACGCAATTCCACCCAAAACATAACCAGGTAGAGCAGATATTGGTGAAGCAGCAATAGCTTTATTATAATATCCGTTGTCAAGAAAAACAGTTCCAAAATTTCCAATAATATTGATGATAAAAAATATCACACCTTGTTTCGATTGCATCGTTAAATATGAACCTTCCGCATTTCCATCAACAGGATGAATTTGACTCGCATTGACAAGTAAATCATAGACTTTAGAAGGTGAGCCAAGTACGGGTGATGTGACATAAGTGATAAATGCAAAAAATAAAATAATAATTAGAACAGCTACTGTATGTATATAATCGGTAAGAAAAGTAGCTTTGAGTCCACCTACCATCGTATAAATAATTGTTCCCAAAGGCAGAAGAAAACAAGCAGCTGCAATGTTCATTCCACTCAAAGAATGAACAACAGCTGAAGTACCTGTTAATAATGTTGATGTAACAGTAATATTTGTCAATAGACAAAAGATAATAAAAACAATATGAGCTGATCGACCATATCGAGCATGAATTACTTCCAAGAATGTATGTGCAAATGGTGCTCGACGTTTTAATTCAATAGCAACAACACAAAATAGAACAATTTGTACTGTCGCTCCACTTGCATACCAAAAAGCTCCTGATATACCGTACGAATATGCTACTGAACTCGAATGTAATAGAGTAGCAGCCCATGTCCATGATGAAACGACAGAAGAAGCAATTAAACCTGTTCGTACTTTTCGATCAGCTGTCGAAAATGTTTCACTCGAATCTGTTGCTTCACCAAGATATCGATGCAAACAAATTGTCATTCCAATCATTCCCATAGCAAAGATCGTTCCAAAACCAATAAGAATTCCATATCCATCACCTTGAGTTAACGGAGTTTTTGACGACATGTGACAAGTACCAAATTATCTAAAAAAGGTTACTGTTCGCATTCAATGAAATTTAACTCTTATGTAATAAATCGGTTCATTTTTAAAAGAGATACATTTTTTGTTATATAAACGATCTGTGAAAAATAGCAAAGAAAACTATGTATTACACTTTTGCTCATTAGCTATTTAATCTTCTCATTATCTTCTGTTGCATAGCTATTTGAATCGTTGATGGTTTTTAATATATCATTCTTTTATAAACATTGTGTTGCTAGTTAAATAATTCTAATGTATTTATTTAAAGTTACTAGTTTCTTTCGAGCAGGGGTTGGAAAAAAAATATTATTCAAATATCTACTTCATTCGTAAAAAAAACTTGATTTTTTAACGTATATTATTTTATGATACTTGTTTGTGAAAAAAGAAACTTACAGATTTTCTACTATTAGTCACCTAGTAAAAAAACAGATCAAAAATACTATAGAAAAGCAGTCAGCTACTTAAAATAATTTAATAGTTGTGCACATTTTTATAAATAGCTATGCTATTTAATTAAAAAAGATAAATGGAATATGTGATCTGTAAATGAGTGAGTGTAGAAAATATGAAGAAGCTTACAATAAAAAGTTCAAATAGTCTGAACAATCGAACAGAATCAGTTGACTAACTTACCAATCATCATACAAAAAGCTCATTAACCCTTTGAGCCCCAGGGCGACATATATGTCCCACCTAGCGAAAAATTCTAGTTTTCAAAAAATTTCGAATATATTTAACAAATGTTCGTAGTTAAGACATATTTGTGCGAGATTAAAAATCCTACTGAGTCAGTTTTTAGGCTCCCGTTCGTATGCCTCCAAGGAAGTGGCTAAAATATTTCTCATCATTCCCGTAGGGGAGTACGACTATAAGTTAAAAATGACTTAAAATAGTCTTTAAAGTATCAATGGAAGTGTCGATAATACTCAATGCTCATACAAAATATCAAGTTTTTAAGAGGTTTCGTCCATAGATTAAATTGTGGGTTTCAAAGGGTTAATTAGTTTCTCGTATCTTCGAATGACGTTCTTTCAAATTATTTTATTCACATCAATGAATTTCATTAATAAAAATATCAATTTAATGTGAAACCAGTAGTAATTAAGTCTGCCTAATCTTCAAATAGTGAACAAATAACAACGAAAAAATATATGTTGAAAAGTTAGTAATCTGAAGATTCCTTCAACGTACAATATAAATTGAATGTTATTACAAGAGTGAGATGAAGACGACTGATATTTTTTATTACGCTATTTCAAAGTCAGTTCTCACTTCACAATGAAACACTTACCTTTAAACTTTGTTGACTAAGTAATGATTTAAAATATGTTTAATAATTGAAATACTTTCTAAAACAAAGAGAATAAAAGTTAAAAGGTAGTTTTATCATATCATGAACATAGTGAACGGCTTTTTTTTACAGTAAAATTTAAAAAGCTGTTAGCGCAATCCCTGGCGGGATTACAATGTGAAACACGATCTAACTGTTGTTTCTGCTTTCAAGAAGATAGTTTTATTGTATCTTTATGAAGCGGATTTTGCCTCATTGTGTGGCATAAAGGTATAGAAATATCAGAAAGAAATAATTTACATATAATGTACCTATATAAAGGCCTATGATACCTTGTCGGTCACGTCTGTGATCAGGTCAAAAGAACACGTGTCGGTCACGTCTATGACGAGGTCAAAAGAACATATGTCGGTCATGTCTGTGATTCTGTGTCGGTCACGCTTGTTATGCCTTGTCGGTCACGTCTGTGATGTTCTGTCGGTTACGTCTGTGATTTTTTGTCGGTCACGTCAGGGGGGGAGTGGGTCCAAATTTCTACCCCTAAACACTTCAACACTTCTTTTAGTTCGTGTTTCACAAAAAGACAAATAATAAGTGAAAACAATGAGAGAGTAGGAGAAGATGCAAAGAAATTCTCTCACATTCTTTTTTTGTTCTCTATGAAAACAGAAAAAAACTAAATGAACTTCGATTTGTAGAGACTCACTTCTTATCTTCAGACGTCCGTTTTCTTCATGAATCACAATAATCGTTATAATTAATGCTAAGAATAAACGAATGACAAGTGGTAGACGACAACATAGAAAAAACATCCGGAATCAGATGAAGAACGTATAATACAATAACACAAATTTTGTTTCTTTAAATGATTAAATTTCCTATACAAGATGAAAAAGAATGCGTCACTATTATTTTTTATCTATCAACCATATGGATCCCATTATTTAAGAATACACTTACTCAAACTTTAATTTCCTTCTTCGTATATTATACACCTTCTTTATGTAGTTTCAATTAAGTCGACTATAACCATGAATAGAAAAAAAGAGAACCAACGAGTTTGCATTGTAAATTACAAAAAAATTACATAAATTTTTCTCGGAATATTTTTATAAAATTCAATTTGACGGTATGAAACATTTCTGTTGATATTCAAGTAGTTTATAGACATGAAACATAGGTTAAATGGTATATATATATTACTAAATAACCCCAACAGAATTTTAGTATTCATTTTAAAAATTGAATATTTTATTCTGTATATGTATCTCAATGTTTAATTATTTATCTATCATTCAAATACAATGATTTTTTTCAGTGCTGGCCAATTGTCTAATGGTACATCACTGATATGAAGATTTTAATATTATTTTCCAATTATTGTATTGTTAATTAGTTTGTATTTTTATGGTAAATGCATTTCCAAAAGGATAAATAAATATTTGATTTGAGAAAATAAAAAAGAATGATTTATTTACTAAATCTTTTTTTAGTATTAATCAAAATGTAGAGAATACTTATTTTCTATACGAACAAATTTCATAAGTACTATTCTAAGATATCATCTTTGAGCAAAAACATCTCGAGGGGTGGGTGTTCGTGCCAGTACTCACTCAATCTACGCCCTGAAGAAATCTGACAAAACATTTCTAATGAAGACAAATAACGAAAAAAAACATTTTCTTTTGACAAATCATTTTTTATTAAAAATGTTCTCAAAATCAAACAATAAATTTTATCAAAAATTCGTTAATTAATTAAAAAAAAATCTTTTCGACATTACTTTTGCTTAACAGAATTCAAATTAATTCAAATTAAAAAACTCTTTTATTATCTTTGATGAAGTCCTACAAAAATCAACAAAAGATGAAGAATTTAACATTTATTTACTGAAATTTTTTAATCAAAATTATCAAATTTAATTCTTTTTTTATGAAAAAAATCAGAAAGATTCTTCTTCATGCTTTTGTCAAGATGTCATTTTTTTCAAATTTTAATTGATTTCTTTCATTGATTTTCAACAATAAAACTTCACCTGTTCTTTTATTTTTATTTCTCGATTTTTTATTCAACAAAAAAGATTCTTTTCTTTGTTTCAAAATCAAAATTTCATTCACAATATTATTTC
>CAJNOI010000732.1:0-28206 GCA_905250115.1 Adineta steineri
TATTAATCAATTAAATTTATCAAATTATTATTATTACTTATACAATAGATGAATATAAAGCCAAGAATAGCAACCCATAACAATTTGACTTTTCAAAAAAAAAGAAAAAGTACGGAATTAAATGGAATGATAAAGAATTATAATAAAACAAAACAAAAAGAAGAAAAATCACATGATTAGGGAAGACAAAAAATTTATTTGGAAGAAGGTGCTGCTGTAGAACGATATCGAGCTGATTTTGGTTTATCAACATTTAATGATGGACGTGGAATTTTCGATTGAAATGTTCCAATAGATGGTGATGTACCTTGTCTTATTGAATTCTTTAATTTTGGACTAGGAACATCGATTGTAGTTATAGGTGATGAATTATTGAATACACTTGGAAAACGTGATCGACGTAATGGCCCTGGAGATTTACTTGATTTTTTCGTATCGGGTAATATTGCCGTGACTACTGATGAAGATTTATTTTGTTGTGTTGTATTTGTTTTACTAAAAAATGCATTAAATTTCTTTGATAATGTTGAACGAAATGTATCATTCGATTGATTTTGTACAATTGGTTGAACGAAAGTTTTTGGTGATCGTCGTGAGATTGTCATAACCCAATCACGTGCAGTAGCTTTAGTTGAATGATTATTAATTATAGATGTATTTAATTGTTCATCATTTATTAATGAATTAGTTGGTGAATGATATGTTAATCGAAATGGTAATGGTGTTAGCTTTTCTAATTGTGTCATAATTCGTTCGAAAAGATTAAATGTTGATGAGATTGAAACAAGAATTAAAGCATCAGGTGATTGATAATAACGTTGAATAAAATCTTTTTGTCTTGTAAAATAATAAAGCCAATTAACTAATTCATTTTTACTGTATAAGAGAAAAAGAAATTTGTGTTAAATGAATGAACAAAAAGAAATACAAACTTTAATAATGCGAAGATAAATGCTTGAAATTTATATAACCAATATGATGAAGTATTTTGCGCAAATTGTTTAACTTCATAATATATTCGAGGAATTTGTCCAGATGTTGGAATATTTTTATCAATAGATGATTCAATAATTTTCCATAGATTTGTTTTTTTAAGATCTTTTCGACCATGTTCAAGTATAGTTTGAATTGCTGAACATAGATCATTTTTAAGTAAACAATCTAATTGTAAATTTTGTTCATTATCAAGAAAGAATGTCTATTCAAACGAAAAAAAACAATATAAAATAATTTATGTTTTTTTGGTCTATTACTTTATCAGATTGTTTTATTTCAAATAAACGTTTTACTATATCAGTAATAGTTTCTACAATATCTAAAGAAAGAGAAATTATGAAATTGAAAATAATTAATATCTAATCATACTATCAAGTGTTGATGTATTCATTGTAATTGATAGTTTATTTTCTTTTTCGATTGCAACAAATTCTGTTTGATTCAGAGGAGATGATGGTGTAATTTCAATAATTGGAACTGGCTCATCTAGATTTGGAATGATATTAATATGTGATTTTTCCATTAAGATATCTTCACTATCATCATCATTATCATCTTCATCTCGTTGTAAGCAAAATTCATTTGGTGGACTGTCAGTGAACGAATGTAGATGAAGAACAGGATCGACAACAATAATGTCAGCTAGAAGAAGAGAGAAAAAAAAGGAAGTTTATCATATCGGATTAGTATAGAAGATATGAATAACGAATGGCAATGTATATAATCATTATCGTGTAGGGATTAAGTTTCTTTTTGAATCAAACGAAATGAGATGACCCTTCTCAAATAACTTACTTTGACATCGACGCATGTCTCTATAACGTATTGTTGTTCTCTTTGTTAATCTTTCATTATTATCATATAATGCCAAAGGAGGATTATCATTAAAAGCAATTGTAGGATTACAAGGTGACAAAAGTTGTTTAGAAATATTTTCTGAAAAGCTAACACTTTTTTTTGTTGAATTTTCTTGTTCAATTAATGATAGAAGATCATGTTCAGAATGATGTCCACGTGATGAATCTGGTAAAACATATGCACTAAGTTTATTTGAACAAATTTTTGTTGTCCAAACAGTATCCAAATGTTTAAATCTTTCAATATCTGAACTACGATTTTTAAATGCAGAGAAGATTAAATCCTAAAAATAAAGAAAATTTTATGTTTTCTTTCAAAAAATTATTAATAAAAATTCAAACGGCAAAGGCAGAGAGGTTATGCAAATCTTTAATAGCATTACAACAAGCAATAGAAACCTCGGATTTGTTGATATAATATCCAAAACTAAATAATCATGGATATATAAAAAAGATAATTTTATTTTTATTTGTTGTCGGGAAAATAATAATCTGTTCATTTCATTCTTACATTGTTACTTGCATGTTCAGGAGTTGATTTATGATTTTGTACCATATCTTGAATATCACAAGAATTAGCTCTTGAACCATATTTAAGACAAGATTTAAGATTCGATGATGATAATTTAATATTTGTTTCTATAGGTGATGGTGTATTTGATCCAAGAGTAATTGGTATAGCAGCAAAAGTTTTACGTAATTGTGGACTATAGAAAACACCTAAAGGTTCAGTAGAATGTTTACTGTTTTTATAACGTTTAATAGATTTTAATGTTCGAGGTCGATCAGCATCTTGTTTTGGAGGATGTTGAATTAATATTGGAGATGGTGTTGTACAATTAATATTAACTGGAGATGTAGTTGTAGGTGATGCAGTACGAGATCGTGGTAATTCTTTTGAATATTGTGAAATAAAAGAAAGATCAGGAAGAGATTTATGACTTGCTACGAATGAATTTCGAGTTGGTATAGTGAGATAATTGAATGATTCAGATTTAGGTGCTAAATAGAAAGAATTTAATACAAAATGACGCTTTTTTTCTCGATATACCTGTGACTGATGTTGTTCGATAACGAGTATTTGATGGAGAATCTAATAGAATAGATGTTTGAATAGCTTGATCAGTACTTAGATGTGATGATTTCGATTTATCTGTATTTATTTCATTGATATGACTTGGAACATTCGTATCTTTTTGGTAACGTTTTAATGGAAATATATTTCGAGATGGTGATGATGTAGTAGTTGTATTGGATTTTTGTTGAAATATTTTATAGAGACATAATGGTGATGGTGGTCGAGTTTCTTTTGTTTCAGTTGCTGTTCGATGACTTTCTTTCATTTGACGCCATGATGTTGATGATGATGTTGTTGATGATCCAGATGAATGATTAGTTGGTGTTTGTTGTTGTTGTTGTTGACAAGAAGATGGAGGAGGAGGAGGAGGAGGCGGAGGATTAGATTGAGAATGAATTTGTGCAGGTTGATTAATTAATTGTTCAAAAGTATTGTTAGATGATCGCATAGACCAATCATTCATATTATTAGTAAGATTTGAAGATATATCATCATCAGAAAATGTTGGACTTATTTTTTCACTAATAGATCGATTTTTATATCGACGTGGCTTTGATATTTTCGAATCAATATGTTGTGATTTATCAGTACTAAATGTTAAACGATAATTAGCTCGTGTATCATATTGATCATCCCATGTATATCCAGCATCTTGTTCATTCAATAAATTTTGATCATTTACTGGTGATATTTGTTGTTTTAATTCATCATTATTAAATAATAAATCACGTTGAATTAAAAGACTATCCACTGAATGATCTTCATCATTATTATGAACAGTTATATTAGAACCATCGAGAAGTGTAATATTTTTACTATGATGATGATGATGATTATGAATAGGTAATGTATTTGATGAAATCGATGTAAATGATTTCGTTGTTATTTCTTGTCTATTATTATCATTATTTGATGATATATCGTCGAAATTATCTCCATTGAGTGTTTGTTGTTCAATATTTTTAATCAATTGTTCAACATTTTCCAGATGAGCCGATGATGAAAGGAAAGCTGGATTAATACATGAATCATTCATTGATATTTGTTTTTTTCTATTTGATCCAATTGAAACGGCATGAAACAGAAGAGACCAACAGGTCTAAAATAAATAAAAATAAGCATTTCGAGAAAAAAAAGAAACAGACAAATTATTAATATTTTTTCCTTCTCAATCGGTTATTATATTCACAAAATTAATAAAGAAAAAAAAATAATAATTTCATAAACTCTTCACATACATTTCATCATCATTCGTAAGCATAAAATCGATTGTATGCAATGAAAAAAAAAGAAAAGAAAAAGAAACATTATTATGAAAGACACAAGAAATAAAAGAAATGCGTAGATAAGAAAAAGAGTAAGATATATATTAACTAAAATCAATTAAATTTGATCCATTGGGTGACGTTGTAGATGGAATATTTGAATATAAAATTGCCTCTTTCGATGGTGCTAATGGATCAAAACTTGATGAATCATCTGGAATAGTTGAACATATTTTTGGAAATAACGAAGCAGGTGCAGTTGATGCAGGAGAAAAACGAACTAGATTATTATTATTATTATTACTTTGTGGTTGTTGCATTGAATAAGTTGGTCTTAGAGTAAATCGATTAGTTGTACCATAATTTGTTTGAATATTTTTTAATACAGCTGTCACACGATTTGTTGGAATTGTTTCATAGATAGATGGATGACGATCGACTGTATTTGATATTGGTTTTTCAGTGGGACGAAAGGTAACAGGCATTGAAGTAAATGAAGTATTAACATTTTTAGTTGGCTTATTTAAATAATTTGTATCATCATCAAGTGGATCAAATTGTTTAACAAGTTTTTTTATTTCTGTTTGTTGTTGACCATACTCATCTCGAGGATCCGTACGTTTTCCATCAAATGTTTGAACTTTATATTGTAATTCACTTTGTAGTTGTTTTATTTTTGAATCTATTTGTGGAACTTGACGTTGAACTGGTGTAGCAAGTGGAGTATAAATTACATTTAAAGTAATCGGTGATGGTAATAATGGATTCTAGATAGTAATAATAATAATAAAAGATTAGGATAAGAAAACAAAAGAAGATAATTTATCATACATCATCAATATCTAAATTTATTAATGGTGCATTCTTATATCGATTAAGTTCAGGAGTTGATGAATGTGATGAATCTGATGATGATGAGGATATTTGATCTCCATTGATTAGTAATGGTTCAGGTGAAGATATATTGTCTTGAGAAGTAAATCTCTCGTAGGGTATAGATCTATAAACATCAAATTATGATAATTTATTTAATAATTATTCATTCCTTACTTTTCATTGTATAGATCAGGTGTACTAGACTGAAAAGAAAAAATTATTAAGAATGGTTCAAACAGTTTGATTTGATGTTTAGAAGTAAATACATCTTCCTTTTATAATTATGACTAGAGTAAGTGAAATAAACTTATCTAAATCTAGTCCTATTCATCGTCTAACCACGTATAAAATCTCTTATAGTGAATAATTTCTTATTCTGAACTTTGAATATTTTTCGTGGCTTCCTTGCTATTATAACCTATTATATATGAACATGTTTTTTCGGCCTCATTCTCTCTTCTTCGTTTTTTTCATTTATTCTTTATGCACTATGAATAAGTATGTGTTATAAGTGATTCGATTACTGTATATGCAAAGTAAAGAGTGATGTCACCATATGAACTTACCCTGAAAGAAAAAATACAATTTATTCATGGCACTAACAATGGTGATGATTTTACAAAATGTATATTGATCAAAAAAAATATAATATTTAAGAGGATGTATACGTGTTAATATCGTCACAATTAGCATGAAAATAGATTCTCTAGAATATTCTATTTATTGTACAGTGAATTTCTATAATGAACACTTTTGTCTACTTTCTAGAGACTTGATTTTACTGTGATGTATTATCGATCTTAGAAAAAAACGGGTGTCATTTAAGTGGTCAGTAGAATAAATGAAACGGTCAGTAAAAAAAAGTTCAAAAATCAGTAGAATTATTGAATGGTCAGTGAATTATCGAAATGATCAGCAAAACTCAGTAGCGTAAGTAGGGGGGGGAGGGTGGGGCGCATAACCCCCCTGCTTCCGAAAACTAATAGGAAAAAAGGGGTTTGCGCCCTCCCTGATTCTAGAAAGTTCACTTTTTTTGACCATTGAAATAGAAAAACTAGGGTTATGCCTCCCCTACACCCCCCTGCTCTGACACCTGACTTACGCCCCTGGCAAAATTATTGAAATGGTCAGTAATTAATTTGATAGGTTCATAATAAAATTTAAACGATCAGTAAATAAAAAGAAATGGAAAGTAAAAAAATATAAATTTGTGCAAAGATGGTCTACTTTTCTTTTTTCTACTGACAAAAATCATATTTTTTCCACTGACAAAAATCATATTTTTTCCACTGCTACTTCCACAAGACCTACTGACCACTTTTGAATTGTTTACTGATTTTTTCGAAAACTGACTAATTAATTTATTTACTGACCGCAGAACATATTCCCGAAAAAAACTTACCTGATGAATAGGCTTTGTTGTGTTTAGATGATTGGTTCCATTCTTAATATAAATATAAGATTTTAAAAGAAAATCTACTTTTTTTTATAACTTACAGAATCGTTAGCTTTAGAATTGTATGTACGTTTAATCACATCATTAATCTAGTAAAAAAAAAGAAATAAATTATTATTTTATAATTAATAATAGGTGAATTTACATCGAATGATGTTAAATTATTTCTAACCGATGATGCTTCACTAGCTACTCGTTGTCCGGCTTTATTTATCTTAAAAGAAGATTGTTGTTGTTTTTTTTTAAATAAAAACAAAATTAAACTTACAACTGTTTGAAATTTTTCGGCTTTGTTTTGAACTTGTTCAAAAAGTGGATTAGCTGCCTACATAAGAAAAGAAAACAAACAAAGATAAAACTGTTTTATTCATTATTGAAAAAACAAAACATAAGAATAAGCACATAGAGCAAAGAATACCACAAAGAGCATTGATAATCTATATATGATACCTTATCTCTTTCATCCCTTGTATCGATTAATGATTTTCGTTTTTTTGATTTTGTATCATCTTTTTGTACATTAGAATTACTGGTAATTATTGTACCATCTTTTACATACTATAAGAACTCTCAATGTTATTATTTTTGATAATCATTTTCCCGATTAGATAAAAAAACAAATTAAATAAATTAACTTACTTTTTCGATAAGTTTATAAATCTTTTTGTTTGTTTTAAACTAAAAGAAAAGAAGAAATTTATCTTTACAAGTCAAAAATAAAAATCACAATTCCATCTAAATAGATGAAATTGTTTACATATTTCATAAGTATGCATTGAAAAACTTGCCCCCGCATACGTACTGAACATGACTAATTATTATCAGAATTTCTAATATAAATAGTTTTCTATGAAAAAAATTCTTTTACTTATGTTGTATTTTTGCGAAGAAATTCGATTAAAATATAAATTTCCATACATCATAGAAATATTTTATCCGTTAATATTTAATTGTCATTCTAAGTATATGTGAAGGACGAAACAGTTGTCTTTTCAATATTGAAGACAAAACACAATCAATGGAGACAGCTGTTTTTTATTTAATATGTCTGAAGACTTAATATTATAATCATTAATCTTTACATGATTTTAATCACATTTAAACACATCCTTCAATTTAGTTCTAGACTCTATTTGAGAATCTTGTAAGATTTTTAGTTCAAATCCATTTATTTCTCAAGAAAATCATTGGAAAAATTTCTAATTCAAATTTTGAGTGTAATTCTTCGAGATCAATCAAAAACTACTATTACATGACATTCGATCTCTATTATATTTTATCACAATAAAATAACGTTGATCGTCTATGCACCATACTTGATCATAACACAGACTAATAGAATATATCCTATGTAATTTTATCGATGTACAAAAATAACTAATAATATATAGGAGACTTTAATACTTGTAGGTAAAATAAATCATAGGGTACACACATGCATTACTTCTACTATTCATAATTGAAAAAAAATTTAGTTTACCTTTTTTGATTGTTGAAGTTGTTGTAAATTTTTTACTTCAATATCAAATTCATCAACATCAGTCTCACGTTCAAGTTGTAAAAATGTTCGATAACGTGAAAACTAAGAAATAGAATTAAAGACTTATTAAAGATTTTGTTTTGCTTATTAATATCTAACTTGTTCAAACATTTGTGTATTAGCGATAGTAGACATAAATGAATGTACATGAGATCCAAGATATTGTTCAAGATAAAGATCTCGATCAAAATCTAATTTTTCATTTTTAAGTGTAAATCCATTTGCATAATTACCTAAGAAACAAAATATTCATAGAAAACAATTTTTCAATAAAAATTTAAAATTCAACTAACCAATTGTAAATGCCATAGCTCGAAGAAAAACTCTTGCTAAATGATCTCCAGCTAATTGTGATGATTGTTGAATACCTTTTTTCATACTTCGTATTAAATATTTTGGAAACGAATTAAGATCATCATATTGCGAGTCTAATTTTCTTTCATCAATATTTACTATGACTGCATCACCTAAGTCATTCATATTTAATGTTGGAAATACACTTGAATGAACACCAAGTATATACGGTGAAGTACATGCAGTAGTCCATAAAATTGAAGTAGGAACTATTGGTAAAAAAATACTTTGCCTATTTATATAAACAAATATTTTGTTAAGTTATTTTTTTCTGTTATACAAACAAATATTTACCAATGCATGGGATAAATTAAATCTAAACATCCATATGAACATGCTAAACAAAGATTAATAAAATAAATAATTTTATTAAAAAGAGAAAATTGACTAACCAGTTAAATGAAAAAGTTTTGATGATACAAATAGAATACGTCGTTCGAAAATTAAATGTGCAAAAAGACGTAACATTATTTCTGGACCCAATCGTGAAAACATCACAGTAAAATTACGCTAAATAAAATAATCATTTCAAAAAAAGCAACGAAACACAATAAGGATATATTTGGCTCAAACTATATGACTACACCAAAGACTCAAGAAATATCTTTGATGCGGTCAAGTCGAGTGTTCTCTAAATTTGGAGTTTACGGATGTCTAAGTTTTCGCGAAAAACACTACCTGAAAACTGTAATCATCTGTTTTCGATTGCTCTAATAGATATTCTGGACTGTGCTGAGTCGATTTGTGATGTCCAAGAAAAAAAACACACAGTTACAAGTTATAGAAAACTTGCAACTCGTTAACTTCAAATTTGAAGCTCACTTAACTTGACCGTTCTGTGTGAGATTAGATAATAAGAACTTTCTGAGGAAATGAATTATTTCCTTCATGAATATTTTATTAGCACTTACACTAGAGAGCATTGAAGGAAGTTTTCTTGAATCAGGTCGATTATATGTATAAATCTAAAAAAAATTCCTTTTCAAATTTAAATAATTAAATAGTGAATTTACCTTTGAAAGACCATTGATTTCAATCATTTCTTTTCCTTCATTTCTAAAAAATTCCTCATTCGACATTAATTTATAATTAAATAATGATGATAAAAATTGTTCCATATCTGCAGTCTAGTTTAAAACAAAAAACACACATATATATATATAAATTATATCTACCAAAAGAAAAACTCGTCAAAATCAAGCTCAATTAGCAGCAAAACACCTACTAAACTTGTTGACTCAGAAGTATCATTTAACTGTATATATAAATGAATACATATATACAAAATAATAATTGTCTTACTGATTTCGAATTAATTATTTGTGCTAAATCATCGAGAATTTTATAATATATTTCAAACCATGGATAATAACTTTGAAATAGAGAAGAAGAAAAAATAAAAATTCGAAATAAAACATGAATCTTTTACCTGATAATACATAAACAACTAGCTTCTCGATTTGATCGTCGACAATAACCAAAACGAAATGATGTACTAGTCGTATCAAGTACTACAAATGTAAAATGTTCACTTTGTTCATCTCTATGAAAAAAATTTATTCTAATATTAAAATTAATAGTTTTTTTACGCTGGTATTTTGCATGGATAAGCAAAATTTGTTGCAGTTTTAAGTATTTCCTCCGAACAATCATTTGGATATTTTATTGATACTTCCGGTACTAGAAAAAAATTCGAAATATTTATACGAAAAATTACCAAAAAAGTATTCACTAACTTTCATTATCGATTGGTTCACGAATTTCAAGAAAAGCTTCAAAAAGATGTTCTGGTATTTGTCTAAAAGATAATCAAATAATAAAAATTCAATCAATTCATATTTATACATTACTTTATACGTGATTCGATTTCTTTTGTTACATGATTAGATGCTGTTTTCGAATCAGATGCCATCTGAAGACAAAAAAAAACAAATTAAAAAATAAAATTTTGAATCGAGTATGACCTCTTCACCTTCGTACAAACAAATAGTTCATATATAAGAATACAAAGAAAAAAACAAATCGAATGTTTTTAACAATCAATTCAAATAGATATTTATTATAGTTTAACGAAAGATTAATATTTTTGTAATCAGTCACATCTTGTCAGGTATGTATATATGTTACGTTTTTTCTTTAACCAAACAATCATGTTTATTGGAGAAATTAAAACCAATGAAAATTTTGTTTAAAGACTTTAAATGTAAGGATGAATGAAAAAATTCAAATTGATAATGGTTATCAAATTCAAATTTGTGATATGTTGAAAGATAAATAATAGAGTTATTTGCAAAGGATATGAAAATGATGACGGAGTAGAAAGTGTTCAATTAAATTTGAACTGAATTTTTGTTTTGAGATATGACGAATTTTTAATTTAATGATTGTGACTATGTCAGATACGAAGAAATAAATTTGCTAAATAGTTGATTTATGGCGCAAGGAATCTTATTGTTGGATATGAACAATTTGTAAGTTTAAGAAAGAAATTTTACAGAGACTGTTCAACAACTTCTTACTTTATTCGAATATTTGAAATCAAGATAGTATATTGAGCATACATGAATATTTAATTAATTATTCATAATCAAAACAAATCTACTAATATAATTAATAAAAAAACTTTATTGAGAGATATATACGGTTACGGGCGTAGCCAAGAATGGGCTAGCCCAGTCGCCGCTTGTCTTGATGATGTTGGTACCTGCGATTTTCTTGATACATATTCATCAACTAGTGACAACTACAATCGATACTGTACTATTGTATAGTCATTCTATGTAAAATATGGATTCTTGCTAGATCTGTTTTGATTTATTCATTTTCTACAAAAACTTAAAATGCGGTTACCAGTAAATCTGTAAGGAAACTTTTCTTTTGGAAATATTTGAGATAATTTTATTTAATTTAGTCAATATCTTTATAAATCGATGACACCTCGTTATCCAAAATGGCAACCAGGTGATCCAAAACATCGAATATTTTTTCCTGAATTTTGGATGAGAATTATGAGACCACAAGAAAATCGTCCATTAAGACCGAATGTTGTTCGTTTTGAATGCCATATTGAGTAAGAGATTACATTAATGTTTATATTGTATAATTTATATTGTCTTTTTAGAATGACTAAAAATGATATAAAACAATATTTAGAAAAGATCTATAAAGTCGAGACACTCGATGTAACAACAATTATTCAACAAGGTTAATAGAAATATAAGATTTTATTCGTATTCATTAGTAATTTAATTCAGGTAAAGAAAATCGTCATCCAATAACATCAGAAATAATTGATCCTGATCCAGATAAAAAATTTGCTTATGTATTTTTGGTAAAACTAAAAAAAAACATTATTTTAAATCATTTTGTTTCATTTTTATTATCTATAGAAAAATGAAACATTTGATTATCCGGATTTATGGCGTGGTAAAATGCCATCTGATGAACTTCTTAGAGATGAACGACGTATGGTATCAGCTACGAGTAAACAAAATGCTCAATTAATTCACCGACCTGGTATATCTAATTGGTTTCGTTAAATGGATTCTCTTGCTTTCTTAGTTATTATTTGTATAATAAAAGATTTTCATCAACAACAAAAGTAAACAATGTTATTTGTTAATGTAATAGAACTTTGAATGGATTTTCTCTGGAGAGTATCGAAACAAATATATACGAAAGGATAATCGTTTCGATGAATTTTTTTGTTTTGAAATAGAATTGAGAAAAAGAAATTCCAGTATTATAGTGAAAGATAATGATTAGCAATAGTTATTTTCTCATAGCTTTGAACAAATGAAATCATATATTTGTTAGATTAACTTTTAATCACAATTTTTCATCACGATGATGTTCGTATATAATCATAGCAAGAAATATCTGTAGCTATTTATCAGTGTACTAATTGAAATCGCAATTATTATCAATAATGGTTAGCGATCACAGAAGTCGTGATTTTTTCTGAAAACAAATCTTACCCATGTAAAAAAGTTGTGAAAACCATGGTTTTTATGAAAAATTCGATGGGAAATAGATTTAAATGGCACGATTTTAATAGCTTGGTAATCAATTAAGTTGAAATAATCAATTAAAATCCATTAAGTTGTTGTAAAAAATCGATTAAAATCGGTTAAATTGAATATAATCGATTAAAATCCAATGATATTTGATTTTTCGTAGAAAAATAATCGATTTTAATCAATTTTTTACAACAATTTGATGGATTTTAATTGATTATTTCAACTTAATTGATTACCAAACTATTAAATTCGTGCCATTTAAATCGATTTCTCATAAAAATCATGATTTTCACAACTTTTTTTACATGGGTAGAATCATTTTCCTTATTAATCGATTAGTTTTTATTAATATCGAATACAGTTTCTTCCTAATACCATACATTGAATTATTTTATAGAATGACAACACATCATAATACATTTAATATACATTATTAAGCCATTCTAGTTTGAAATTCATTTGTATTTACTACTATTTATACATAAGCGTAATATAGAATAAAATTTGTTAAATGAATTTATTATAATACTTGAACTGAAATTTGACCTAGTAATCAAAATGTTATAAATTAGAGCTTTCACAATGAAAATTCAAAAATAGTCTAAAGCAAGTGTAGACTATTAATCATCTGAAAATTTTCTATCCAGGATAGAATCTATATATAGAATGACAGTAGTTTAGTCAAGTACAAAATAAGCTATTTTTATTGTCATTGAGTAAGAGACATTTACCTGGATTTATATCTGGTTGTGAAAAGATACCAAAGAGTGACTCAGACAATAATTGACTACATTTTATTCTATCACATAGATTTCTCACATGATTTTTATCAACAAATAAATGAATATTTTCTTACGAAAAAGAGTTCAAAGCACTTGATAACAATGGCACATAAACTTTGGCTATATACTAGAAAAATATATCCAACTCATTTTATCACTGTCAAATAATATATTCATCAAATGAAAATCATATGTGTCACATTGGAAAAAAAATCATTTTCTTTTTATTTAATACATATAAAACACTTCATGTTCGAAAAATTACAAGGCGAGCATACATTTTTATTTACACAGATCGGAAACATTTCTATCGCAAATTAGTTCTAATCTCTGATTAAATTGTTTCATATAATGATCATATATAATTACATTAATTTAAAGATCGGAACTATGAATACGGAAAAGGAAAAAAGCAATTTAAAACAAAGAGATTTTTTTTCTCAAGTTCCGGATAGATAAAAACGCATTGACATATCTTCTAATTCTCTCTTGAGAGTTAATTTTATTCATTTCTCTTTGATTTCATCGGCTATCGAAAGCTCAGTAATGATAATGACAAGTCAAGATGACAAAGAAAAATGTTTGAATATATATATATATATTCTCAGGTGATTCATGTTCATCCATCATCATCATCATCCTATATTCCAATCAAGTCATGTCTTTCAAGCAATGACATGAATTCAATTTTTTTTTGTTTCTCTTCTGACAACTTCATCATATATATCTACACACACCAAATGTCATGAACAGAAAGAAAAAGTTCTATCTTATAAAAAGTCATTAGACGTAAATGAAGCATGCCTGCATTTTCTTTTTTTTTCTTTTACACAAAAATTGATGATGTGTCAAGTTAACAACATGAAAAAAAAATAATCATACTAAATTTAAGTTTCTTTTTCTTCTCTCTCTCCCCTTTTACCAATAAAGCTGTTGAGGACGATGATAATGATGATGATTTCCATTGATATCATTAAATAATGCCAATTTATGTATAAAATCGAAATCAGTTGTATAAAACAGATGTTGCAATGTATTATTTGTTTCGGGTGTTGTTGATGATGATGATGTGGTTGTAGTTGTTGTTGTAAAACTTGTATTTGTATTTGTATCATTTGCAAGAAGATTATCAATAAGAAATGATGTTTTTGTTATTGGTTTTGTAATTCGGACGGATTTTTCTTGTTCGTCTTCTTCTTCCTCATCTTGTTCTTCTTCCTCTTCCTCTTCTTCTTCTTCATCGTCTTCTTCTTCATTTGATTTTTGTTTTAATAATTTAAAACGTTTTCGTCGTCGTAAATAACTACCATTTTCAAACATATCACTACACCTTTAATGAATAAAAAATCATATCTAATTATAGTAATTAACAATAAATCTTATTGATTTAAGATTGATTGTAATAGATGCTACTTAACAAACAATATATACCGCTATGATCAAAGATCGTTTTTCTCTGCTCATTGAACGATATTGTATTTATATATGAGAGAAAACAGGTGAAAAGAGATGTTATTCGTTAAGTGTTTGACAAGATGTACTTTTCACACTTCAATGTTTTTTAAATAACGGCTTCTGTTTTATTCAATTTATATTCAGATTCTATCAAAAAACATGAAACAATATCAATGAATTGTAAAAGAAGATAATGTTAAATATAAGTATTACATATTGAAAAAGAAGTTCTTAATCGCTAATGTAACTAATAAGTTTCATCGTGTTTATTTCTCTCCCATAAAATCTATTAAAATATAAAAACCTTGAACTATTTTCACTCAGTTGCACATATTCTATTGATTAATCATCCGACAATTTAAAAATATTTGCAAAACACACGTGTTCAAAATAACAACTTCTTTTCATCTAATTGCAAGACGTGTAAATGTATGTAAATATAATATATCCATCTATTTAGTGATTCAAACTCATGCTGTGTGTTTCTTTTTCTTTTATTGTTAAAAGATTTAGTCAATGATCAAACGATAGGTAGACCATGACACATATTGATTGAATTTTATGACTTACTTGCTATGTAATGCCCAAAAATTGCCTTTACCAGGTCGATCAATACGACGTGGAACTTTAATAAAACAATCATTAAATGATAGATTATGTCGTAATGAATTTTGCCATTTTTGAGTATTCGTACGATAATATGGAAATCGATCAGTAATAAACTAAAAATATTGATTTTGTTCGTTTATCAAAACTCTGTTTCTTTTTCTTCTTCTTACTTTATAAATGTCACTAAGTGGCAACATTTTTTCTGGACTTTGTTGAATAGCCATAGCTGTTAGAGCAATATATGAATATGGAGGTTTTTCATCGGAATATGAAGATTTTCCAGGACGTGGCATTGTATTTGGTATGTGTATGTGTATGTAATAAACTTATCGACACATTGAATTGTAACACCTGTATGATGTGTGAATAAGAAAGAAAACGTCAATTTGATTGGTAATGTTAATGTAGATTTTTTCTCCTTTATTTCAACCAATCGGAGGGAGTCTTATTTTCTTCTTTTTTTTTGTATTCATCAATTTGTTTGTTCGTTCTTTTCTCTCTCTCTTTTAATATTAGACCTCCTCATGGGTATTGTAGACTTTTCACCTGTTGAGATATATATATTTATGTGGAAGAGAAAGAGAAAGAAATAGATCAGGTTGAATGGCAAATACAATCAAATTAAAAACAAAAGTCAGAATGAAATGAATGTTTGAGCAATAAAATTTGTTATTACAATAATAAGGTGAGAAGAGAAATAAATTCATTCTTTACTCTTCCGGATCAATGAATGAAAAGAAAGAAAAACTTACATAGAAGCTTAAAACAAAATGTATCTTTTTAAGATAAAAAGATTTATATAAAATAGGAAATAAACTAATAAAAGTTGTTGAGATTTTTTAATGAATTAATTAATATAAAATTTGTTCTTTAATGATTCTATTGTAGAAATGTATAAAAACAAAGTAACACTTTATTTAAAAAGCAATTTATTATAGTGATAAATTCATTCATTCATTCATTTGTCTTTATAAACAAATCATATATAGATGTTATAAATATATTAGTATCGATAAAGGTATCAAAGTAATATGAAGAATGTTGAGATGTTTATCAAGTTTAGATAGAAAACTGCTATGGTTGAAAGCATAATTTAGATTTGACTTCGGAAAATGTTGAGGTTAATTAAGTCTGCATATATTTGTATTACTAATCATTTGATTAGATGATGTTTAAATGAATTTAATTATCAAATGAAAAATGATTCATCAGTCTGCAATACTTCATCATTTTATATCAAAATATTATCATGGACTAATAATAATGAGGAAGTGTGATATCGAGGCACTGGACAAAAACTAACTTGTTGATTCATTTGGATATACTATAGAAAAATAATCAAAAATTGTCGTATAAATGCTTCTTAGTCATCTATCTACTCGATTCATATAAGAAAACATCGGTAGAAATGACTATAATTTATTGACAGCCATCTGCTACCATTTTTAAAATCAAGTTCAGTCGTTGATACGCTATACAACTTCTAGTTTCCTACAAAATGGTAGAAAAAATGAACTGTCGAAACGATATTTTATTTTCAACTAGATATCATAATATATATAAATAAAACGTGTACATTAAGACTGACATATTAACCTACGAGAATCAAGGCAACGATTGAGGTTTTATTTTTCGATATAATATATTCATCTAAAGTAGTGTTGTTTGAAGTGTTTCAAAGTTTAGTTTTCAACATTTGAGAATATTCTGATCAAAAGTTGGTCAAGATCGATTTTTGATGACTTGTCAATTGCTATCAAAATAATTTTCTTCAAATATATCAAATGAGAAAAAATAAAAAGATGAATAAAATGGCCGATGCAAATATTATTTATTACTCCTCTATCCTCTACAGATTTGTATTTTAATAAATAAAAATAATGATTGTTTTATAATATATGAATTGTGATACATTTGTATACTAAGGGTTGACAGATAATTTTTTCCTCTAAGAATGATCCCCACAAAGTTTTAAAATGTTTCTATCTCTGATTTTGTTAAAATATTAATAATTTTCATTATTATGGTGTAGGTGTGAGTTTGGGTAATGATCTTTTCGTTTTTCACACTCATATTTATGCCTTCATATCCACATACACACCCGGAATTTCTCAAGAACTGAACAAAATTGAGAATAAAGAAAGAACTGCAGATGCAGAGCAGCCAACAATTTATGATATACGATATTTAACTCTTTTCTATTGACATCCACCATCTGTACTGTTCTAAATCAGTATGCATGACTTTTGTTATTTTTTGTTGTAATCTCTGATATACAAAATAGGTCAAATATCGAAGATAAAAAAACAGTCATGATTTTCATCGACATGATCAAATATATTTGTTGTTGATATATCAACATCCGTCAACCAATGCATTTAGGTGTTTCATATTGTATGATAAATATCTCTCGTTCAATGAAAGTCATTATTTAAGCATATGCTACATTTATTTCAAAACTGCATTTTATCTCTTCTCACTTTTTTGACGTTTAAAAGTATGGCAAAATCAGTATTATCATTCATTTGTAACTAGCACAACTCAAGTGTAAATTGAACAACGATGTTAAATTTGCGTGAGTTACTATACATTGGATATGTTACTTTATGTAAGTTAAATCTTTATCGTTCGAAAAAACCATTGGAAAATGTCGACAGAGAATATCAACTTAAAACTGAACTGATATCTACTCGTCTATATATTTGTTTATTGCTTCTCTCATTGATGATTTTTTGTACCTATACATCTCTAGTATCAGTAACACATACAACTGTTGTTGATGCACCAATACTAGAAGTTTACTCATCTCTTTATCAAAAATATGGAACAAAATTGACCTGTCCTTGCACGAATATAGCTATTGCTCAAAGGGATTTCATTACACTGATTCCGACATTTCATCAAGTTTGTTACAGTGATTTTGTTAAGAAAAGTTGGTTATCTTATCTTAATGCGGCTTCTGATAAGTATTTATCATCTGACTTTCGCAGTCAAGGAGGTTTGCTTTTTCAAATACTTGCCTCATTTTGCCGCCTTTCTCAAGATACAATTAAAAACAGTTTAAACAAATTTTATTCAACACGTTTTATATCGAATGATGTGCTAGACGAAGATTTACTAAAGAACCAAAGTCGATCACATATTGAAACATATAAGTCAACAACTGCCAGGGAATTTGTGAACTCATTTAATAATATACGTGATGCAATTTCTGGAAATCAACTACTTTCAGGTTTCCTTACTAATTTCGACTTTAAACCTTCGAAATACAGCTCAGAACCTCAAGCATATCTTGTTTCATATGTATCGACAGTTTATAATATGCCCGGTAGATGTAATTGTGATGACACACCTTCATGTATCTTTCCTGCATCCATCAATGATAACAACACTGGTCATGTGATACTCGTCGTTCCAGGTCTCTACACGGGTTGTTTACTTGTCGAAGCAATGCGTCAATCAAATCTTCAATGTTTATATAACCAAACATGTCTTAATGAAATAAAGAAGCATATTCGATCTTCTGTATCATTTAATTCTACAGCACTCAGTAGTTTTGTACCAAGTCGTTACAATGCATCAACAGATATAAATCAACTCTTGACCGAGCTCATGGTAGAATCATGGATCGAAAATATTTCTCATGCTTCTTATTATAATCGATGCCAGCCAGCCCATTGTGTTTATACAATAGTTGGAAAAAATAATGCCATTTACATTATTACTGCATTACTTAGTCTACTTGGTGGTCTTTGTAAGGTTCTCTACTTTCTTACACTGATTGTTGTCAAAATTATTCGACGGCGACGAGGTAAAATTGTTTCTATCAAATTTTTGGTGGGTATGAGTGAGATATACAGTATACTCACACTTTAGTCATGTATCCACATTGCACGCACAAGAAAGTTCTAGGAGAATTAACTGTATTCTAATTTACTTTTCTATGTAACTTAGTTGTACCTTGCGTCTTTGAAAGTGCGTGTGAGTGGGTCTTATAATCATCTCATACTCTCACTCTACTTGTTGGGTAGAAGCAAAAATTTAACGAATTCTATTCACCTTTTTAGCTCTTCAAACGAACATATCTTTTAAACAGAAATTACAAAACCTTGTTAGGAAGATCGTCAACCGCATTCGGACGTTAAATCTATTTCCTGCTTCACCACCATCGACAGATGAATATCAATTGAAAACACAAAAGATTTCAACGTTTGTCTTTATTATTCTATTAATCGTCAGTAGTTTCGTTCTGCTGGTATACACGGCTACACAGACTTTTACCGACACAATAACTATTGAGAAACCATCATTCGATAAATATAAAACATTATACAGCCAACAGCATGAAGAATTATCCTGTCCATGCTCAACAATTACCAGTGAATATAAAGATTTTCTATGGATTATACCTGTATTTCATCCAGTTTGTACCAGTGATTTTGTTCGTGATAAGTGGGTCAATTATACGCTTCCACCTACTACACATACGCTTGATTTTCGTGCTCAAGCTCGGGCAATATTTCGTGTTCTGAAGTTATTTTGTTTGCAAGCTAATGATACTATTTCTACTGCAGTCATTTCTTTTAATTCCACTAAAATGATTTCGATGCAACTACTTTCGGAAGAGATATTTCATAAGCAAATACAACAATTCATTGATACATTCACTAATTCGACAAACAATATCTTTTCTTATGAGCTTAGTTCTATCCGTACAATTATTCAAGGCAATTTCATCATGTCTGGACTTAATACACAATCTTACAATTTCTTCGAAGAAAGCGGTTCTTCATTTACACATTTTATTATGCCGGTTGTGTATGGCACCTGTTCTTGTACTGTATCCGGAAAATGTTTATCGAATGCAGACATACTTTCTCTAAATAGTACAGGTTTATTCCACACTTTATATACAATACCAGGATTTTATAAAGGCTGTTATATTGATGAAGCACTACTAAAATCAACTCTTGAGTGTTATTTTAATCAATCATGTATCAAAGAAGTCATATTTTATCTGAATCACAGTAAATCAGCCAATATTACGTCGCTCGATCCGAATACGATTAGTACTTTTAGTACCAGAAGTCCAGTTGACCATCTCGTCAGAAATTTAATGGTTGACAAATGGCTGGGAAACGGCTCTTTCAAAGATTACTACGACAAATGTCGTCCTTCGTCATGTTTCTATACGTTGACCGTAATAACACCATTTATTGTCGCTGTTACTACATCAATCGGAATAATCGGTGGATTAATTAAAGTCTTACGTATTGTTGTACCATTGTTTATAAAATGTGTGAGATATCGCAAACAAGTACGAGAAACACACATAGGTAAGTGTTTGGATGGTTGCGTGTCAGTGTGAATGTGAGTGGGGGTGTCTGTATAATTTTTACCCACATTCATCCATTTTTTTAATTTTGTTTTGACTTAGATCTACGAACTCGTATTCGGAACCTCTATCAAAAAGTAAAACACACTTTACGAAACTTGAATCTATTCTACTCGACGGAGTCATCGGAAAATGAACGCACTGATTATCAACTTAAAACTGAACTCATTTCTACTCGTCTATATATTTGCTCATTGTTTATCTCATTGATCATTCTTCTTATCTATACATCTCAAGTGTATGTGACACAGACAATCCCGCTTAATACGGCATCACTGACAGATTATGAATCTTACTATAAAAAAAAAGGAGAAGCATTGATCTGTCCTTGTACGAACATAGCTGTTACACAAAACAAGTTTATTTCGTTGACCTCAATATTTCATCCAGTCTGTGACAGTGATTTTGTGAATCCACGTTGGCCTGCTGGTATCGGGAAAGCATCATTCGAGGCGAATGGTATATACCAAAGAGACTTTCGATTTCGAGGTGCGTCTACATTCGCTGTGCTTGATTCTGTGTGTTCTCTGGCTAAAACCAGCATTATAAACGCTTTGATTGATTTTAATTTGACTACATTTATTTCAAAAAATCTTTTATCAAAGAACGTATTGAGGGCACAAATGAATGCTAGCATTGATTTATATACTATGTCGATAGAATACGCCTTTGGTCGTTCACTTGAAATTATACGTGATTTGATACATGGTAATGGGCTTATGTCATCAACTCTGTCAAGTATCACCGTTGATTTGGATTATGACAAAAATTTAACAATTTATCCACGGTACAAAATATATGAAGAAGGTCCAGATGGAGGTAACTGTTCGTGTCATGATTCACCTAGCTGCAACGAAAAACAATACGTTTATTCTAATTTTAATAAGGATAGTCGAAATTTCTCTGTACCAGGATTAGTAATCGGTTGTTATGGTTTTGAAGCACTGTTACAATCAAATTTAATTTGTTTTTTTAATCAATCTTGTATTGACGATCTTCGTGCAGCTATTTTATTCAAGGATAATTTCACTACTTCAGCACTTGATCAGTCGAAGTTGTTTTATTTTAATCCGAATAGCACAATCAGAAGTATGATGGAAAAAGCTATGGTTGAAAAATGGGTAAATAGTAGTAATTATGACGAATATTATAATCAATGCCGTCCGATTTATTGCAAATACACATATAAAAACAAAAATAATACTATCTATATTATTACGACATTATTTGCTTTGATTGGTGGAGTTTCCACTGTACTTAAATTTACTGTCCCTCGATTTGTCAAATTAATTCGAAAAATTCTACTTAAACGGCAACAACGACGTACTGCAATCGATACAGTTGCGTGATCATTTTCATTCAGAAAAAAACTATTTTCTATTTGAAAATATTCATGATTGTTGTATTGTAGAGTTCAGTCGAATACAGACCATTTTCAAATGAACTTATACACGCTTTTAAGACTGAAGAAAAAGGTTGTTGTTACGTTCTGTTCTTTCGTTTTTTATTCTTACTTTATACTAATACAAAGAATATAAAATATAATATGATTACACGTCTACTTCATCTGGTAATGAGTTTAATGTGGATGTTGATGTAGGTCTTGCCTACACATCCACCTTCAAGCAGGATTCTCGATGACTGACATGAGCTGTGAGTATATGTGAGTATTATTGTAGGCGTAATCAACCATTTCATGGACTTTATCTTCTATATACGGGAAAACATATTTAGTTTCTTTTGAACATAGGTAGTGGACATCGTGAGATTATGTGAAGATTCGTGAGGAAGGAGGCAAGTTTATCTAAGATAATGATTTATACAATGACGGACAAACGCGTGAACAATATATATTTACATATTCGTTGAAATATTAATATGTATCGGTGACCGTTTCGATATTCAATGACCAATATTAGTTACACCAGATAATTGCCCTTCTGTTATTTTATGGTATAACACTTAAAAAAATAGATGGTACAAAAAGAAATTTGTTCTTACGAAAAAACTGATTCACCAACTCGCTAGATTGTGGGTGTGTGATACACAGTAGTTAGCATCATACTTATTCACACACACACACACACACTAAGATAACCACGTCGATATCTATATCCACCTTGGAGTTGTTCTCATGAAAATATTATTGTTATTTAATCTTTCCCATGGTTCGTGCATTGAAATGAATAACAAGTATAATATATAACGCCTCTTTGTTGTAAGTACTGAGAAAAAACAAGATTTATTTAGCGTCAGACATACATATATGTAATCGGTGAAATCATAAAAAAGACTGATTACAAAAGCTAGTGTTTTCACATTAACTTCGAAGGAATCATGTTACTTTATTATCATGGATATTCAACAGACAAAAGCATTTTCATGTCTTTTCATTAATACTACTAAAATTTCATACTAAAAAGAATTCGTCAAAGGATAATGTACTAGGAAACAGATACACTAAACGTCTAATTGATGTATATAAGTTATGAAAGGACAAATGATATAAATTGTTCGAATAGCAGTCAAACGTAATACTTTATTGAATAATAATATTAAAGAGTAAGAATAAATGTGTATCATTGACACAACAAAACTACACACTATATTCTGTTCGTATACATATAACTTCCTTTGTGGATGTCTAAGGTTCAGACTCTATTCCATTTTGGAGTCTCAATTCCGAATAACTTCTAACAACGTTACACTTTGTTTCTACTAGCGAAGGTGTTGAGTTTGTATATATGCATACAATCTCCTGATTTATGATCGAGTTAACACTTTCCATAAGAACTATCAATTCAACAAAGCAAACTGTGTTCATACAAAAGTTATAAATAATCAAAAACAGTTTCTTTTCTTCTGTCTCTCTCACTCTGTCATATAAAAGAGCGTGCGCTATTCTATTTACTTTTACATTACAATTTTTCAGAGAAAAGAAGTAAGAAGAATGAAAGAATCCCTATCAGGTGCGTCTAATTACTTTTTATTTTTACTCAAAAAACAGCTGGATGAAATGAACTTTGAAGAACTTAACGGACATTTCATCTAAGTCACGACCAGTTACAGTGGAAAGTTCCGACACTAGGAAAACTCTTTTTGTTTCCTTCCTTTGAGGAGAAAGTCCACGAAAACGTCATTTTTTGGTTACGCATATTCTTCGAAATTATTTTTCATATTTTATAATCTCAAACGAAATTTAATTGAACTGTAGTCAGATCTAAAATGTTAAGTCATCTTGTTTTCATCTGTGAAAAATGAGTTTAATTTGCTTTTGAGAAGCTTTTATCTAAACGACAGACTTGGTATTTTGATACGATCTCTCAATCGAACTAACTGATTCAGTCCGATTACGTCTTATTTGCTAAAAATTAGCAAGCTCTCATGTGCTAGACATTACTAAATTTCAGTCTATCCGAAGAAAACTTCTCTGACTCTTGTACTACACGATTTCCTTCTGAATCCAGAAACTAGCTTGAAGCTTGCGTGTCGATCATGCGAATAGGTCAGATAGGCTATTCCTAACTGATCTCTGATATACGTCAAGTGCTTAGAAGATCAGGGGTCTACTATGTCAATATGTGATAGGTAAATTCATTCCTACCTAAATAATAATGGCCATTTGTTTTTTTTATAGAGTATTTTATTGCCAAATCAAAGCATCTTTTAGAAGAAACAACTGGATCCTTTTGACAGAATGAACGCCAGCAATATGAACGTTACTAACATCACACAAACACAGCCCATACCGTACGCCGTGAAACTCACCATCTTCGTACTCTTTTCTGTCTTCGTTTTACCCTCATTGTTCTGCTTTTTTCTTAACTTCTATTACTTCATTCGCTTTCGTCTCCAACTTATTTTCAAAAATCTTCACTATCATTTCATCATCTGCTTGCTGATCTCTGATTTCTTGCTAATCGTCACACAAGTGCCACTTATGTTAACCAATCTCTACGTCGGTTCCATTCCAGAACTTCCTCAACTTTGCACATTCTGGATTTGCTGTTCGTACACATTATTCTGTGTATCTGATTTTCTCACAATGTTCACCTCGATCCAACGTTACTTTCTGCTGTTTCATAAAGCTTTCTACATAAAGTGGAAATCGCTTACTCACTACTCTACTCTTCTTTTCGGCTGTCTCTATCCGCCGATTCATTATGTGTATTTCAATTTATTCTACCCTTGCACGAACACCTACGACTATACTCAGCCTCTGTGTGGACAGGCCTGTTTTACTTACGTAGTAATCTTGGATACCATTGATAATATGGTGAATATTCTTTTACCAGTCTCAACAATCGTTGTCGTTAACTGTATGATACTGACTAAAGTGATCCTAATAAAACTACGAATAGCGTCAAACAAGAGCAGTTCGAGTTCTCATGATCATACTTTCTGGAAGAAGAATCGCCGATTTATCATACAGCTTGTGACTATCGCGTCGGGCGTATCGCTAGCCTGGCTACCGTTCGTCATTTGCGCAACCGTGCAGACGTTCGACAATACATTTATTTCGGCAAATGTCCTCACACTTCTCAACTACCTTCCCTATTTCAATTGTTTGCTTACTCCCTTTCTCGCCGTTGTCACTTTACCGAGGGACATTAAAGCCAAGTCAGCCGTATTAATCCAGTGCTGCAGTCCGAAACGAGAAGTAAAGATACTATCAACTAAAAAATCACCAACAATGGAACTCACACAAAATAACATCGATCTAAAACCAATGTCTGTGAATAACGTTTCAGTTATAGTAGGAACTGCAGTGGATGAATTTGCTCGCATATAATTTACTTGAAAAAGATAGTCAAAGTCTGAGGCTCTCTCAATACTTCTTAATAAAATTAATCATTCCTTGCAAAACATGAAATTGTTTTAACTATAAAATGTAAACTATATTTTTTTTTGTTGTTTTTATTATTCGTCTTTTTTTCTATATATAGTAAACAAGCAAATATTTAAAGAGACAAGGTTTCATTGTTTTTTTCTAATAAATGACAATTGATTTTGGTTGTAATAATGCATCCCAATCCGTTTGTTGTTCAACATTAAATACTTCATCATTAAGCCATTCTTCATAATGTCGTTTAAATGCTTCAGGTAAATCTTGATCACCTAGATTATTATTCGATGAAAGTGCAGTTAATAGATCATTATTTAAAGGAGTAAAACTATCAAAATCGAATTCATTTGCTGATGCATTCTGTGTACTAGCATTTGCTGGATTATTAGTATTATTATTATTTGCATGAGCTGCTGCTATACGATGATAACGACGTTGATTAAATATATCAATTTTATTTCTTAATGCTCGTTCTTCTGTTTGAAAATCCCATGTTTGAGTTTCTTGTTCATTACCATATGCCCAATCATCATTAAGACGATGTCGAACACGTTGATATATAGCTGAAATAGCCATCATATTTGATTTTCTCCATTGTCGACCAAGATAACGTGTTTGTAATTTTAATAATTTTAATGCATACAATTGCATCATCGCTTGTTTAACACGTAGAGTTTTGCGAAGAATTGGAGCAGATTTAACGGCGACAAGAACCTAAAATTAATTTACAAAATAAATATTTTTAAGCTATATTGAAGTAAGGTTGTATCATGATGATTTCTCATCAGACTTTATAATAGTGCTCATACGTAAACTCTGCTCTATCCTGCTGTACTTTTCA
Organism: Adineta steineri; assembly: GCA_905250115.1. Classification (NCBI taxonomy): domain Eukaryota; kingdom Metazoa; phylum Rotifera; class Eurotatoria; order Adinetida; family Adinetidae; genus Adineta; species Adineta steineri. Next base: position 26,370 of record CAJNOI010000732.1, read on the forward strand.
ATTACAAAGATATTTGTTTGAAAATGAGAAAAAAAGACTAACCATTGTTCTTGCATGTTTTCCTTTGGTTAGTTTATTTAAAATTCGAAGAAGATTTATTGATGAAAACATATTTCTCCAACAATAGTTTTCTGTTTCTGGTACATCGAATAAATCAGCTGTTAGTTCAGGTTGAGGTCCAATGACACACGTTGGGAAATCAAGAGGTGGAATTCTAATTCAATATAAAAATTAGTTTGATTAAAAATAATTTCATTTTCTTGTCTTACGTATTTTTTGCTTGTATATGTGAAAGAATATTATGATTGAAAAATTTTAAGATAACTGTTATACAATTTGAAAAGACAAGATTTTGACAGATATATTCAAACTAGAAAAAGAAAATTGATTCAAATTTTATATAAATAATATTTCTATTCAATACCTGATAGATATGATTAACTTTAAGATGTTTTAAAAGAAGTAATAAAATAGCTGAAACAGCTTTGACAATCATTTCCTGTAAATTAATTATAATATACATATATATATGAAAATGTTGAAATAATTCTTTTATACTTTATGTCGATTAATATCAAATCCAAGTTTCATAGTTTGTACCATTGAACATGGCATTTCTTCTGGTATAACATCACAAAGTATATTAATAGATTCTGTCTTTGGTTTAGCAGTTGGTGTTGATGTTAAAAGTAATTTAAGCAAGGCAATCTAAAGAATAATTGTCAATTCAATTGAATTCTTTATATTTTTACTTACAAGAAATTGTGGTATTTGCATAAGTGTTGCTCGATATAATCGTTCAGCAGCAGTATCTGGTACATTAGTTTCTTTCTAAATAAACAAATAGATTTTATCAAGATTCGCCTTTTCTCAACTTAAATTATTTATTCTACCTTTGAAAGTGGATATTTAACAATATCGTCTTCGATTTTGATCTGTACTTCTGATAATGGAATATACAAATGCTATAAAAGGAAAATATAGAACTATAAGACAAAACTTTGTTTATTAAATTTATACTTGTTTAAGAATTTTAATGCTTTCATGAATAGGTTTTGGTAGACCAATTAACGTTGTTAGATCATCTTTTATTGAAAATCCAACAAATTTCTTTCGAGTATGTTCAAGAAATGTTTCTAAATCTTTTTGTCTATTTCAAATGAAAATTATATTATTTATACTAAAAATTATTCATTTTAAAATTTTCTTCATACCTAACTTTTGGTACCCAAGGTAATTCTTTCATAAGTAAAGTTGATGCTGGATCAACACTTGATGCATCACTAGCTAATGATAGTGTTGATTCAGCTGAACTAAGTGATGGAACTGGTGTTGATGGTGCAATCGTTGAAGCATCTTCATCATTTGATGTATTATTACTAATATTATTTGAATTTGTCGATCCATCATCTGAAGCAACATCAGAATCCAAAGCAGATTGTTTTGTAAAACTCTATTCAAAAACAAAAAATATTAACGATGAAAAGTAAATAGAATATTTCTTTACCTGTCGTTTAGCTCTTCGAGCACTACTTCCACCTTCTGTTTGACCTTGCATTTCTAAGCATTCTGCACCTGCTAATGGTGGTAAAATTGGTGGCATTCGTCCAATAACTTTCGCTGGATTTTCAGCAATAAACTCAAGACCATGTTCATGTCGAGCAGTATTCTTTTGTTCAAATGCATCATCAAGACTACCGAGAGTATACTATTTTTAAAGTGAAAGAAATATAACAGTATGAAAATAATTAACATAAAACTGTACAATACATACCAATAAAATTTTCCATAGTAGTAAAAGAAGTTTTCGAATAGGTAATGGTGGTGATGGTGCATT
>CAJNOI010000733.1:0-28179 GCA_905250115.1 Adineta steineri
GAATACTTAATGAATAGCACCCGAATATATATATTTTTTCATCAATCAAGTGCACTTTCTAACATCTGGAAGAAGGCGATTCGCATATCAATGAAACTTTACATTATCATGGATGAATAAACAAGAAAGACTAAAAAAAAAAAGAATATGATTTTTTTTCATGTTTAACAAGTTAGATTTGAAACAGTTGTTGAATTTGTTTGTTTTGTAGAGTGTCGTGCATTATTATTATTGAAAAGATCTTGTAATTGTTCAATATCATCAGAAGTTGTAGGTGGAATGAGATTTGATGAATTTGAAGTTGAACTAGAAGATTCTAATAGATCATCCATTTCTAGATAATTACTTTGAGATTGATTTCTATGTTTTCCTGTTTCATTATGTTTATTTTTATTTGTAGAATCATTTTCAGATGTTTTCATAGATAGAGACGAAAATGATGAAGATGTTGACCATGTAGATGGAAAATCAAAAATCTGAGTAGAAGATAGTTGTTGTATGTCATCGGTACTATCAATAATTTGAGATGTTGTAGAATCAGGAATTAATGGACTAGGTGTTCGATCAAGTAAATTAATAAGTGAACTGGTTTGTTCTAATAAATTAGCAGAAAAACACAATGAAATAATTTTATATAAATTAAAGAAAAAAGGTGGTGAGAAAACCATTCATAATTTAATCTATTTCATTTTTAAGGATTAGATCTCTAATGTTGGCGAACTATGTCATCAAATTCGAAACAGAAAATAAACGTTCAGTAACAATTATTGACACTAAAACATAACTCGATAACATTTCTATCTGTTTTCTCAAATAAGGAAGATCTTGGTAAATATTTAATTTATATGTTTCTCTACCCTTCAACAGTTCCTAAAAACTTGAATTCGTTTGTTGTCGCTATGCGAATATACATTAGACTTAAAAAACGGAGAAATACAGAAGGAAAAAAATAAAAGAATTGAGAAAAGATTATTTATTAGCTCGATAACTTCGGTTTAACGTGACAACAAAAATGAGTACCATACGCTCCTCTGTTTTGCTAGCTGAACTATTTGTTTCGAAAACAAATAAGAGTTTTTATCGGTGATGCCAAATGTCATAGTGAGAAAATCGAAAAATTCCGGAAGCTTTTTTTGTTAAATCCGGACAAGTTTTTAACAGTTAATTTTTACCAGCTAAAATAAGGTTCTATAAATCCTGTTCCCAATTATATCATTTACTATTTCAAAAAACACATGTTTCAATATACGAAAAGAAAATATACATTAAAATTCAAAATATAATAAACTAAATATATAAGAAGCGATAAATTATAAACTCCACTATTAATTAATACGTTGTTTTTTAATAGAATACTTTTGATTCGATAAAAAATCATCTAAAATCCGGAAAAAGTTTAGAAAAGGTATTAAAATCCGGAGTTTTTCTGGAAAAACCGGAAGATCTGGCAACACTGGTTTTTATCCACTTTCACCCTTTGACTTCCGAATTATTTTTTGTTGGATTGAATTCAAGTAAATTGTTGGATTAGCTGCTTCTAGACATAAGAGTATATGTCAGACATATCTTATCTGTTCTCACAGGTGATTAGTCGATTTGTGCAATGTAAGTTACATTGCACTTTATTAGGCTGAACGGAAATTTTAACTGTTGAAGTTTATTAATTGCAAAACTTCGTGTTTTCATGAAATAACAAAAAACAATTTTTATGCTGTTTTACACATAAAGAAATACCACAAAAACTGCATTTTATATTACTAAATATCGGACGAGCTTTAGTACTGCAATATCCACACCGTCCTTTAAGTCCAGCAACAGGCGTATGTGCTAATTTTTATGAATTACATTATGAGAAATATAAAAACAGGTGTAGCTTTTTTTATACCAGGGAAGTCAAAGGGATAGAACAAAAATATCGATGTCAGAATTGGCATGTTGCACGGAAAAGTTAAAAAATTTCGATCGATTCCATCATTGTTAATGTTTTATTAAAAGACATGTGTTTGAATTTCAAGAATCAATGACCTTGTAAAGTATTAATGAAAAGTTTATTGGGAGAGAGAAGGATTGATCTCATAATTCTCTAAGTATTTATTCGATATTTGACGCTATCAGTATATGTCAAAGTACATTTGAACTAAACAATATTTTGAGTTATAACAAACAAAAAAGATCTTGATTTACTTACCAGGCGTCGTCGTAAGTTTACAATCAGTCAGACGTTTTTCTAATTCTATTATACGACTAGCTAATAATCTAAATAATAATAATAAGAGAAAATGAAATAATTATTTTTCTTCAATATACTTATTAATTTTTCTTTGATGAATTATTGTTACATTTTTATCTTTAATATTTTCAAATAAAGCTTCTGCAATTGATCGTAAATCATTATCAGTTTCTGGATTATTTGGAAGAATATAACTTTGATTTATCACACTACGAACTAAAAAATCAAATAATTATTATTGGAAAAAAAAATAACTTCAAGATTTATACCTTGATTATAAGTTAATATATCTCCTGACGATTGTATTTTTCCTTGACGATGAAATGCAGATCGTTGTGTTTGTATAAGATCCTAAAGTATATTCTCTTGTAAATTGAATTTAAAATATTTGATTTACTTTATATTTATTAGCATTAGCAATGGCAAGACTTTTTTCACGGGTTAATTCAATGATTTTTTCTTTTAAATAACTATAGAGATAATGAATAATAATAATATATAGGTTTATTTTATTCTACCGATTTTCTGATAAAACAAGTTCAATATCTACAATACATTTTTCATTTCCATTTAACATTTTATTCAATTCTTGATTTAATTTATTGTATTTTATTTTAAATGAATCACGTTCAATTTCAAGTTCTTCTTTTTCACAAGTAATTAATTTTAAATCATTATGTAATTCATTTATCTATGGAAATAAAATAAAATTACAAGGTATATAAAAAAAACAATTTCTTTACTCGTTCATTTGATTGTTCTAAATGATTTAATAAAATTGATTGATCTTCTCTATGATTATCTAATTCTTTATCATTATTTTCATATTGATTATTACTATTATTCCGATCTCGATTTCGTTTTTGTCGGAAAATCTGAATGACAAAATAAATAAATACTTGAAAAACTTTAGAAAATTACATACCGATAAATCACCTTTGACATCATTAAGTTCATATTGAAGTTCATCTATTTTCGATTGTAATCCTTCTTTTTCATCTTGAACAGTTTTCAGAGCTGTTTTTAGAAGATGAATTGTCGACTAAATTAATAAATATATATTAATTAAAAGTAACAAATTAATCAATAAAAAGAGTTCGGTTAGTAAAAATTTCAGCATGCATATTTCGTGCTTTAATAAACTGAACAAACCTCTTTGTCTTTAACTGAATCATATGCTATCTGAATAGTCTAGAGAGTTATGAACTTTTTCATTATGATAAAGAAGAAAACTTACATCATTAGGATGTTCATAGAGTGTTTGAGAATGATGAATCGCATTGAGAGGTTCTATCTAAAAAATAAATAAATAATTACTTTCATAGTGTTACGTATGAAAAAGAATTGCGTAAGACGATTTCGTCTCACTATGAACGAGACTACTAAAGAAAAACATTGTGCAAGTCAAAGCAGAATTTTTATGAAATTCAACGATTTTATCGTATAGGTGAAAATTCTGATTAAACTATTGAATAGTAGAATGTGATCAGTGAAAATATAAGATAATCAAATATTTTCTTTCATACGTGCTGTATTGAAATGATTAACGCATCTAAAGGTAAATTAAATCCCTATACAAGATTAGTTTAATTTGAGTACACAATACCATAGGATATATTTGAACAATGAATTAGCGAAGTTTATTAAGTAATGTTATACATGTGTAATTCTTCTTTCCTTTATTTATGCTTGTTCGTAATACAATCACTTCTTTTCTCATCTATCTGATTTACAGCTTGAAAGAATTAGAAGAGTTTTGACAATGTACAGACCATCTGTAAGAGATTTTCCTTTGACTTATTTCACAAGCATCGCAATCAAAACAATCGCTAAAGGACTACCATACAAAAATATAATTTGTTTGTAAAGAAATAAAGATTATATTTGTAGAATTTCGAAGTAAACTGAATTAACAATTCTAAGTATTTCTACCTTATTTATTGTTGGTTTTCTAAGTTGTACACATTTTTCTTGTAAACTATCAGCAAGTGTCTTAAATTGATCGCGTTCATGTCTTAATGACTCAAGTTCATTGATTAATATCCCAAATGCTTTTGTTTTACTGTCTAGTTTTTTCTGTAAAATTTGAATCTATATAAAAGAGAAAATGAGGAGTTGTATTGTTTTTTTGTTTCTTTCAGATTTAATTAAACATACGTCATTATTTAATAAATCAATCTGTTGTTGTTGATTATCAGTCATGTGATTTATTCTGAAAAATAGAAGTTGGTAAACACTGATAGAAAAAGAGACACAAAAGTAAACGAAATTGTTTAGAATAAAAAAAAAGAGAAAAGATGCATTCACAAAAGCAAAAAAATAAATTAACTTGTTCACTGGGTTTAAAATTCATTTTTGGTCTGCACTGGTTTCATTCGAATACCTTCTAATATAAAATCAAGTTTTTGTGCGACTTTTTTACACCCTGATACAGAATAAAGTTGTGCATCTGGAGGTGAGAATTCAATTAAATCAAGAACTTTAGCAACAATATCATTATCAGATAATTTATATTGATATTCTTCATGTTTACGAACAGCAGCAAGTTGTCGTTGAATACAGGTACTAACATGTGAACGTTCAAGTGGTAAAAATGGTACAAAAAAATCTACTAAATGGCGATTAATTAGTGATGCATGCCATAATCCACCTTGAATAAGAATAAGAATACAAGATTATATTTAAATCTATCAAGAGAAAAAAGAATAGTTTCCAAACCTTCTTCATTATGCGCAGCATTTCCAAGTTCTTTTTGAAATTCCGCTATCTTATAATCCTCACGCTTTACAGAATCCAAATGATATTTAAAAGCTATACGATTGATTTCTTTTCCACCGGTGTTACTAAAGAATAAATGGTCATATTTCTCCGAAGGAAAATTATCATAGTTTTATTTTTACCTTAAAAAAATAAATATAGTTTTACGAAAATCAATTGGTTGGACATAGTTTGGAGTATGAAAATCAATATAAGACAAAATCACATCTAGTAATTTCTTAGGCATTTTATCAACTTCATCAAAAATAAATGTTGCATATTCACAAGCACGTGTTCCTCCTTCAATATCTTTCTTAATTCGAGCCTATGCAAAAAAAGAAAGTTTTTTTTTTAAGAAAATGATTTTTATGTATTTACATACCTGATACTCTCGAAAACTTTGTTCATCATTGTGCATAAAATCACGAGAAGCAACATACAGTCGAGCATATCCACTTTCGTAGCCTTTTTTGTAAAGACTTTCGACAATAAGTTTACTAACAAAATTTTTTCCTAAATGAAGAATGAAAAGTTTTGATTTGAAAAATAATCAGTTAAATAGTCATCTAAAATTCCCGGTAAAAGCCAAAATGAAGCCTTACATTGACTTTCTTTATTTTTTTATTAATCTTAATATAAATACTATACAAAAATCAAACTTGATTATATTTACCTGTGCCAGTACTTCCATGTAACAAAAGCACAAGTGCTTTAGCTGGATTTTTGGTATTTATATGTGCTTTAATGGATGTATGTATGACATTACGTGCAATTGGTTGACCCATTAGTTGATCTTTCATTCGTATATCAAGTTCTTTAAACAAAAGAAATGCATCCTAGCTAAAGTTTGGAATTTTCTGGCAAAGTCTACCTGTCATATTTTGTGGTATCCAATACTTTGAACAACATTCCCAGAAGCAAAATGCCTGTACAAAGTTTACAATATTTACCATGAATTTTTGTTTTGTTTTAAATCTTCAACAAAAAACAACGAACGACATATATAATGGATTTTTCGAAAAAGTAAAATGAGCAGCACTGTTATGAACACAAAAAAATAATATTTATCAAAATATCAAGAAATTATTTAAAAAAAAACAAAATAACACATGAAAAAAATAATATATTTGAATAAAAGAATTATTATTATTTTTGAGTAGAATTAGTAAGATCAGTGTCATCATTATTTGTATCCATAATAAATTGTCTCAAACAACCAACAGCACTGAAATAACCCTAAAAAAGAAACAAAATATAAAATTTCAAATAACGAAGCTTCATTTTTCATACTTCATGTTCAAGAAATATTGCTTTTATTTTACCACGTGACCAATAATCCATTGCATAAGCTAATATTCTCATTGATACTTCATTAATACGTAAAAAGCTACCACTAAATAACACTCGATCAACATTCTATATAGATATAAATAACAAAATTATATTTAATAGGCTTATTTTACCTCAGTTTGAGCACACATCATTGAAATTGAACCAATATTATTTAGAACAGTTACTAAAGTAGCTCGAGCTAAATCAGCTTTTGATGCTTGTTCACGTTTCTCTAATGAATTCATATGACCAAAACTAAATAATATGAAATAGATGAAAAGAACTGCAATGAGAGAAACGCTCATATTTAGATGACTAAAGCTCAATAGTTGATAACTTTCCGGAATAAAATAAATAATATACTGAATCTTATTGATTATTTCTATTACAGGAATATGTTCGATGACTTGCTTTGAAAGTTTTCATTCTATAAAATAACAATTTGTCAATAGAACTACATATATTTTATATACTGATATGTCTTGTGTAAGCTACACTTAGAAAGAAATCAATCACAGATGAAATGTATAAATTTAATCATGAAACATGTATCTATAGTAAAAATAGAAGATATTTAACTTCCCATATGAATCAACGTTATTGAAAAAGCATTTAGAAACGATCGATTATCAAAAAGATTAGCAAGTTATAGTGTTATAATTCAACACATCTTTATAGATATAAGGTAGTACAAGCAATTAGATTATGTACAGTACATAATTTAGAATACCTCCAAAATTCGTTTTTTTTCCTAAATTATTCTTCAACTAGCATTTAGCTAGATAGCATAACTTGCCTACATTCTACAGGTATTTCTGTGCAAATTTTTCCAGTACTAAATAATTTTCAAATGAAGATATATAATAATCTTTCAAATTTCTATTGCTCAGCAAAACATACAATTAGTTTTTCAATTTACCTGCTTGCTACAATATGACCAGGTAAACCAAATCTTTCATAATCACCACCATATATATCTTTGACTAATTTATCAACCTAATTATTATATATAAAATTAAATAAATATTTCACGAAAAAATTCTATTTACTTTATTACTATCTCCTTCCGAAGCTAACTGAATAGCTTCATCATAACTTGAACATCCTGTTAATAAACAACATAAACCCAAAAAAGTACCACCACCTATACTAAAATACAAAAACATAAGAAAAAAATTGTTATATTTACTATGACAAAATTTTCTTGTAACTAACCTTGTACCAGTTATACGTCGATAGCTACTTTCTGATTCGACATGTAAAATACTAATACCACTTCCAATATTAACTAAAAGAAATGGATGTTTTATATCGAATACAAATGGATGTTTATTTGGATTAGCATCATTTTGTGGTTCTTCATAATAGAAACATTCTTTTGAATTAAGTTTACTTATATAACATAAACCTTTCATTAATGTATCGAGTTCATCACATTTACACCAACTTATTTGTAATTTCTAAATTAAAAAAAGAGAGAAAAGATTCGATGTAAAATTCTTTTTTTAAGAATATTTACATCAACAATATCTTTCTCAAATTTATAAGCACCACCACCTGTTGCAAAGATTTGAAATGTTAATGTATGTAAATTTCTCATAACACACATATCAATAAAATTCATCATTTTTGATGTTGGAAATCGAATAAAATGAAGAGTTCCTCGACGTCCACCTAATTCTATATTAGATAATTCAAGTTCATCATCCCGTACACCATCTTCTCCATAAGCACGATTTGATGTTAAATAACGACGTATATTCATTAAAATTTCACCTTCACTTCGAATTTCATCTGCAGTTAAATCCAATGGTTCAAAATAAACAAGTTTAACCAATGTTCCACCTATATCAATACCAAACCAAGGAAAAACTATTACAAAAGTGAAAAGAAACATATGAGATTGAATTATGATTTATTTATTTACCTGGATATGCTTTTTCTTCATGACCGGATGCTGATGAAGTAGTATTAGAGGACATCCTTAAATAAGGTTTTTTTCCGGATTGGGAATGTTCAGTATTATTAAAGCTAAAATAAAGAAAATAATTTATTGAATACTGAATTTATGTAGGAGAGAATATGAAATGCGACACGTTTCAAAAGTCGTTGTTTTCTCGTCTCGTAACAGCCGTTTGATGAGAATATATCGTATATCCTCTGATATTTCTATCAATTTAATTTGTTGATTATATTTAAATAATAACACCAGGCGTCGAAAATTTTTGTCAATTCTGTTTCAGTATAACCTCGATAAACCTCACAAAAAAGTTAGAACTATTTGAATAGTGTGAGTTGCATCGACCCATTTTGTGAAATAATACCGGCTGACATTTATATGATAAGGACAAGAATCTATGATTTGTCATATCAGGCAAAGAGAATATAGAAACGAAACTATCGATAAGTTCGAATACCATGTTGTTAGTCGAACGACATTTTGTCGAATTTTTTTTTTGTAGAAATGCACTTCGTCGAACGAAAACTATATTGTTCTTATTTTCTCACGAGCAAGACAAAAGTTCACATATCTTTAATGATCTTTTTATGTTTGGGAACAAAGGTGAATAGTCGCTGAGTACATGCAATAAATAATGATCATTCACATTCAATCGTCAGTGAGGAGTGATGGCGGATGCAAATGTCGGTGTGATTTATTCGAAAATACACACATGCCCACCCACACCTCAAAAACAAGAAATATCACACTATGATTACTTTTCCTGTATACTATGTCGACGAAGTGCTGTGCCGACAAAAAATTGTCGATGACAGTTTTGTCGAAAAAAGGACTTTCGATTAACAACATAATTACGATAGGTTCTATACTGTAAAGTAAAGAAATTATAAATAAACCTTTTCTTGTCCATTTTAATTGCACATAATTGAATTGATTAGTTAAATTAGCAACATCTGAAATGAGAATTTGCACAAAGAATATATTTTTCAAAAATTTGTTTTTTTATAGATATACATGTATAACAAAAAAAAATAGTATCATATGATTATCTGACAAAAATATCGTTTTTATTCAACTACAGATTCATTATTTTCATTTTCAAGTTCGTTTTCAATTTCATCATTCTCGTCATTTTCAACTGTTGATTCTGGTTGATTTTGTTGTTTCTTGGCTGATTCTTCTTTCTTCTTACGTGTTTGTTCTTGGTAATCTGAATAAAAAAATATTTTATTCATTTCGAAAATATTCTCATCTAACCTTTCAATGCTTCTTGTAATGGTTCAACAAGCATATCAAATTGATTTGATTGTAATGCTTTAAAAATATCTTGAACTGTTACTGTTTTACGTTTAGCACTTGAAGCATATTGATTCGCACTAAATACGAACAAAAACAAACATGTAGATTTTTTTTTCAATATGAAATAATTACTTACGTTGTACTAATATAAAGTATAAATGATAATGCAGCACGTGACATAGCTGCTCGAGCTTCTTTCGAAATAGTTGGTGATCCTTCCAACTAGAAAGATAAATTTTGAATGAAATTGAAAACTTTGTAAAAATACTTACAGCTTCGTTCATCAATCGAGTAATAACTGCATTTGGAAACGATAGATCATCAACTTCATCTGACATGATTATCTAGAAAAAAAAGGCCAATCTTTATGAAAATGATATCAATCTCCATAATAATTGATAACAAAAACAAGAAATTAAACAGTTTCGATTTTATTCTTATTATCTGAATCTAAATTAATAAAAATTAGAATATATAGAATTTCCTAGAAATTTTAAATTAACCTTCGGTATTTTTTACCACCCAACCTTTACGTTCGGGAATATTTTTTTTCAATGTTTGACCCCAATCATTAGTTGTCATATATGTAACCAAAATATCAAATACTAAATATTAGAAGTAAAACAAAACATAGGATAGAATAGAATTAAATTAATTTCACCTTGATTAATCGAAAGAATTTGATTGAATGTACCACCGGTAACTGCATGTTCCATATAAGTTTCAATCGGTAATTTGCAACAAGTAATATTTTTATCTTGACATGATTGATATGTCATATTCTAGATAGTTAAAAGAATATATTATTAAATATTTTATGTATAGAATAAGAATTACTTTTCTAACACTTTCATCTACAAGACCACCAATAACATGTATAGTTTGTTCATTAACTTCTGTCAAGATTTTATCACCATTTGGACTTAAATAAATTAAACGTTCCGATGGATATGTTTCATAAATAGGTTTATCATCGAGAATAATCTACAGAATAATTCATTTTAAAGAGAAAAATAACCATCTGTTTTTTTGTTACTTGATAATTATCAAAACCATTATTAACACGACGACATTCTTGTGCTAATAAACTATCATTTGACCAATTGGTTAGAATGAGTCGTACAGGTTTTGTAGCTCGACGATTTGAACTATAACATCGTCCAATTTGTCGAGCAAGACTTGCAATTTCCTAATGAAGAAAAATAAATAAATTATGATTTATTGGAATTATTTTTAAAAAGAATAAGATCAACTAACTTTACTCGACATTGATTCATTATATGCACAATCAATGCAAATCATCGGTGCTTCTGAATCTCGATTAATTTCTGCTAGACGTTCATTAGCAGCACGTTTAAAAGTTTTTCCAGTCACTGATACGAGTTGATCAGTTAAAACTATTGATGAAATAAAAGTATTTATATGAAAAAAAAGAATATTTACTTTCAGACGAATCGGAAGGGATTACTATTGATGCAGTGGGATTAGAAGGTGTACGTTTTTTTTTCTTTTTACCAGTTAATTTACGTTGTTCTCGTAGACGTTCATAACGTAAACGTTTTTTAGCACTTCTTGGTAAACGTTTTTGTTTTGTAGATTCAACTGTTGTTTCATTTTCATCACTGTGAATATCAGGAGATGGTACCGATGACATAGTTTAATCACAATATCTAAAAGAAACTACGAGGTTTGCCTAGACGATTTGTAATTTGAGATATTTCCTATTAAAATAGGCTAAATCAGTCTAAAAACAATAATAATATTGAAATTGAGTGATGGATGAAAGCAACACTCATACTCGTTTGGATTGGATATTGTTTTGATAAAGATTTTTATATTAGAGATGTCGCTTCCGTCTAGACATTACTCTCATGTTTTATCTGTTATAATATACATCATCAAAGGATTTTAATCACGAATAAATCTGCTAAATATATGTATCAAAAGTCACGATCATTCATCTATTAATCGGATTTCAACTAAAACGTTTTTTTTCTGTTCAAAGAAAAAGATATATCTCAGTATGAAAAATAATGCATATCATAGTTTATAAAAACAAAGTAAGATGCTCAATTTTAATGACATATACACACTAACGGCTTGATATTCTGCCGGAACATCAAACAAATTACTAAAAAGCAATAATAAAAAATTTAACGATTCAAAGACTACAGTGAGAATATAAAATCAAGTAAATTTGATCTGACATATTTTATAGCTATTTCATTATTAATAATATATAGTTTTTATTTCATTTTTAAGTAATTCTCAAGAGAATATTTCAAACTGGGTGCAAAGAATCTCATAGATGATGAAATAATATAACTATTCTCGTCGATCATAATAAATTCTATTGAATCATATTATTTGTTAAATATAATATTCTTTGCTTGATAGACAAAGCGTAAAATTATCAATGTTTATTTAAAGTAACTTAACCGTCTCTATTCAACGCTAATCAATATAATTTGGGCGTCTGGAATTTCGCCAATTGGCAAACGTCTCGTCATCTTAGAATTCAAGATCATAAAACATCATGTTTAATTAGTTCTTTTTTTGTCAAAATCTAACCTAAATGCTTTACAGAACTAAAGAATAAGTTCCATACTATAAATTAGATTACTTTTTATATGACATTTGAATATTTTTTAAAAAGCTATGACATAATTTCATTTGATAAAAAATAAGTTCACAATATTTAATAAAATAAATGGATGTCATAAATTTAAAATTTTGTCTCTCTGCACACGTTTCTATATTGCTATTGTTTGGGTATACCCAATGCGTGTCGTAAACGTGTTAATGGTCTTGCATTCTGTTTTCGAGCTTGTTCCGTATAGACCATTGCTTTAAATGCTCGTACATCATTATCATCAACATCAGTTGCAAAACGTCTTGATTCTAATCGTGTTTTTTCATTCATATTCGAACTCGTTGAAATATCATTTGCTGAACGTGCCCATTGTCGATGTATAACAGGTGTCGATAAATAATCATTATTACATCCTAACGATGCTCGTTCTTTTGTGCAAAGTGATGTTTTTATTGCTAAAAACCATTTTCGTCGTTCACTATTATTCGATAAATCATCACTAGATGGACATGTACGTAAATTTCCTACTGATCCAATTGAATTTGGATCATCAGGTGTATAAAGAAAATGAGTTGTTTCTGATGTACTACGTCGAAGTGATGATGATGGTACGGCAAGTCGATCTGTTATTACGATTTCTGGAGGTTGAAGTTTATCTGTTAATGGTACTGGTATTGATGTCGTTGTATATGAAGATAATGATGATGATGATGATATTAATGATAATCGATTGACTGTTTGTTCAAGAAAACGAATACGATCAATTAAAAGTGAATTAAAATTAGACAATAATTCTTCACGTAGTCGTGCTAAACGTAATTGTGTATCTCTCCGAACACATAATTCATTTGTGCAACATTCATTGACCATATTTTTTGATGTAATAATTCAAACAAAAAGTATTATTATACGATAAACTTATTTAATAATTATATAAATTATTTTTTCTGCATATATATATATATGTGTGTGTGTGTAAATATGTTTATGTTTGATAACAGCTTTCGACGACACAAAAGTAAAAGAAAAGTGTAATTAAGAATGATCACAAATAAGATGACACTGTAGAAGAAATATAAAAGAAAATGTCAAAAAAGAAATCGAAGAAAGAAGAGAAACTAATGGTATCGATTGAATCAATCGTTGTCTTTGTATGTTTCTTCTATACTATGTCGTTTCTTCTTCTCACCACGTATGCTTTATTGAACTACATGCCATTTATGTCGCCCGTTCGCAAACAAGTACTTTCTAACGGCTGCAAACAGCGTTATTTTATCGAGTAGAACGTCCTTTTCTCTCTCTCTCTCTATGCTTCTTCCTATCAATCTATTTTTCCTCTTTACTTTTCTCGCTATGTAAGAAAATAAAAAACTATCATAACAATGAGCTCTATTTTTCATCTCAATGATCATAAAAAGTATAACATATATATATTTATATGTGTTGATCCGTCATCCTCATGATTAGTGTTGAGCCTTATTCAAGTAAGACGAAGAACAAGAAGAAGAAAAAAAGATAATAATTCTGAAGTGTTTTTAACACGCAATGAGAAGTTTGAGATTAGATAGAATAATGAAATATGGATGATGTTTGTTTTTTTTCTAATGAAAAATATACAGAGACACACGTACGTGAACGATAATGCTTTATACACATACATTTGGAATGAGAAAAAGAAGAAAAAAAATGAAGACAAAAGAAATATAATAATCACACACATTTGAATATTTAATCTTGTTGCATTGCATTAAGATTTTGTGTTGATAATGAACATTGTTGAAATTCAAGTTCATTGATAATTGTTTGATAAAATTTTAATTGTATATCATGATCTTGTGTTACTAACTCTTTGGGTATTGCTGAATGATTTGAATCAAGTACTTTCAATACATTTTCATCTGGAAAACGATTATTTGTTGTTCCTACAGTTTTTTTACTTTTTTCAAATTCATCAATACTAGCACGTAATAATATACATTGAGATTTAACTTTCATTGGTAATGAATCATCATTGCCATTAGATATATATGCTAGGAAGATTTTCTAAAAAAAAAAAGAAAAATTGTTGTCATATAATTAAAGAAAAATACGAAGTAGTGTTTTTTTTTCTCCTTCTCAAACATATACTATAATCATTCTAACGAAAAAACATCTGTCATCTATGCAAAAATCATAAATATGCTTATCGTAATCGTATGATTTTGCCGCATCTACTTCCGAAAGACAATCGGATACAATTATCATTGATGATTAGATAGATCTTCTTTTTTTTAGATCTTGTAATAATCCATTATCATCGAGATAATTTGAAAATTTTCTGTATGAAGATTTACGAGCAACTATATTCAATGTTGACATGTACGATTTAATTAATTCAATTATCGATTTTGAACATTAATTTTCTTTCTATCTATAGATTGATCTTATAAAAATTAGTCACAAAGCGCAAAGTTAGAATAACTAATGTTAGTTTTTTTTTCTAACAATATGCTATATGTTTGTTAAAAGAGAACATATTGTAATCTAAATGAAATTATTAAAACTAACCATAAGATGAGCTTTAAGTAAATTACTACATTGATGTTCATTTCCATATCGTACAATCAATTGAATAATAAGATCTGTTATATTATTACTACGTGATTGTCTTTGTCGTAATGAATCGACTACATCTAAACATCCAATATGAAAAGCAATTGAATTTGGATTTGAATCAATTGAATTTGTTAACATAAAATCAAGTAATCTACCAAGATCATTATCATCAAGTATATTTGAATGTATAGCAAAGACATGTAATAATTCTAATCGTACATCAATTGCTGTTTGTTCATCAAGTATAATAAATATTTGTGTTAATTGACCAAGTAAACATTTTAAATTTTCATTCATATTATTATTATTTGTTAAATATGTTAATAAACGTAAAATAATAATAAAATTTCGACATGTTGATTCTGTTATAAATGGTAATGAAAGAAATTGTTGAATAGAATAAATACATGTATCAATTGTATGTTGAATTTGGTTTAAATTCAATTCTGTATTAAATAAACGTATAAATGAATAGAGATGATTGATATTTGTTGGATATATTAATGAAAGATTTGTTGAATTAATAATTGATTCTTTTGTTGAATAAATATTTGAATAGAAATTATAAATATGTTGAAATGTATTTGATGATATTATTGCTTCATAAGCATAAAATTTAACTTGACGTATATTAGGCATTGTTAATAAATGATTTATTAAATTTGAGTGTACATCAAGCTGAAGAAGTTCACTAAGAAATAAACCATAAAGATATTGAAATTGTACTGATTGATTATATAAAAACCAACATTGAATAATTAATTCACTAGATAATTGTATAGATGTTGAAAGTATTGAAGAATTATTCTCATCAGATAATTGTACAAGTTGATTCATTGATGAGAGAACTGTTTGCATCGGTTCATGATTAAAAAGTTTCATTAGAAGTGAATAGGTTATATCATATAGACTACCATATTCAACTTGAGTTTTAGTAAATGAAATTGGAAGAAGTGCTGGTAAAATAAGTTGTACACGACATTGATCAATTAAATTAAATAATTGGGTAATTAGAAGATTCATTAAATGTATTGATAAATCATAAGATTGTTTTGTTAAAATTAAATCAAATGTTTCAATAATACGAAAAAGTAATATTAATGATGCATATTTATTTTTATTTAATGATAATTCTTGAAATAATTCATCAAAAAATGATTTCATTGATTTTGATAAAGAATATGATATAAAATTATAAAGAATTTCTTGTAAAACTATTGTATTATTAAAAAATTCAAGTTGAAAACGATTTTGTTGACATGTTGATTCAAGACAGGCATGGATATGAAGCATTGTACGAAAAAAATCATTATAATTTTCAATTTCAGATATTGTATTATTATGTTGTATTAATCTACTTAACATTTGAAAATATAATCCATACATCTATTTAATTATAAAAGAAAGTATGGTTTTATTTGAATTTAAAAACAAATAAACTAATCACATTCGACTTTCTCCTACAGAGATCTATTAAATTATATTGGTTACTTAGAAGATATTATATAATTATGTGATTAGTTTTTAGAATCTATTAAATGATTAGTAATACTCAAGCACACGAAAAAATATTGTTACTATTCTAAACATGCTTGCTAAGTATGAAAATGTTCGGTCTAGAAATGAGATACTAAATGTCATTTTATTTGAATGTAGACTTATTATACAAACGTTGTTTTTTTCGATTATTACTGTCGGAAGTCAGACAAAATGCTTATAACTTCTTAACAAGGGGGTAACAGCGGACTTCAAGACTTCAAGATTTTAAAGACTTCGAAAGATTTCAAGAGACTTCCAAGACTTCATGAAACTTCGCAAAAATTCAAAGACTTCTAGAAACTTCAAAGATTTCGTGAGGCTTCAGGCATGAAGTCTCTGTTGTTTACCCTTTGCTTCTTAACTAGTTTTTTGTTCCTTCTCTCGAATAGTGAAGGTCACAATACTCTAGCTATCTTAATTCAAAAGTTAAGAAATCAAAGTTTTCCTACGTGACAAATTGAATCGGACTGAAACTACTATTATCTATATTTTAATCAAGTTAGAATGTGTCTTTTTCTCTGAGATATATCTTATCGAAGAAATTTAACTGTTTTCTTAGAGAAAAAATCTTATGCATTATCATATATACATAACTATGACTAAAATATCTCAGCCAGGCATGCATCGAACCCTGTGCCTAACACAGACCAAAATGAATGAATGACTGATCCCTGAAAGTTTTGTAGAGGGAAAGATGTGAAACTATTTTTAGCATTTCGACTCTCGATATCATATAAAGAAAGTATTCAAGAATGAGCTGTTCTTGAGAAAATGCTGAGAAAGGTTATACTTTTAAGTTTTTTTGGATTAAGTATGATATGATTCGATTATATTATTTTAGAATAATTCTTAGTGTGAATGATCGTTTGAATATTATTCATTTATTCGAAAGAGAAAAAAATTAAAATGTTCTTTTATTTTAACGAATTTGTTACTTATGAAAATGTACTTAAGTAATAAGAGTTCTATTATTGGAATGTTTATAGAAATTTTTATTAACGAATTAATTGAAACGTGCTTTCTTTGTATTCATTTTTTAAAGCAAATTTGTATTAATCTATCATATCCTTAGTTTAAATTGAATAGAAACTGCACGTAGATTAAAGATTATCTGAATATTTAGATAATAAATTTGTATTCTAATTGTATGTATAAGAATTAAAAAAAGCAAATTTACTTTAACCGTTGCCGATTCTCGATTATTATCTGGTTTATCTCGTGAACTTTTTGTAGAAATAGTAATCATTTGTTGTAATACACTTCCATAAACAGCAACTATTAAACCATCATTTGTATCTTCCATTTGAATTTGTGATAATTGTTGTTGATCATCACTACCTGTTAATATTTTAACAATTAATTTTTGACAAAACATTGTTGTTACAATATCAGAATTAGCAATTGAATCTGTAACAAGACGTAATTGTTCACAAAAATGTCTTCGTTCAGTTGATTTACTTAATATTGTCGAAAGATTAGGTGATTTAATAAATTCTTTTATTTGATTATATAATGTTTTAGTTGTCGTCATTAATAAATTAAGTTGATCTCGTGATAAAAATGATCCTGATATAATAATATCAGATTTTTCTGTACAAATTTTTGATAATGATATAATTGTATGAAGTAAACATGGAAGAATAATTGCAACTAATGTTGAATCTGATGAAGATATAAGACGATTTAATTGATTTGAACATTCATTAAGTAATGATTCAAGATTATTTAATGTTAATTCATCATGTACACGTGTTGTATAAAGATTTTTAAGACGTTGTTCAAGATCATTAACAATGATCGAAGCTGTTCGAGGACTAGATTCCATCTAAAAGATATAATTCAATATGAAATGATCGTCTTTTATTTTATTTTTGTACGTTCGTTCTTATATTGTTATATATACCACGTGGATATACTGTTCGTAAGTTATAGATAAATAATATTTTGAAAGGAAAAACGAATAAATAAATATCGATTATCTGATTCAAGAAATTACGATACTTATACATTTGAAAAAGAATTATTTACGAATAATTTAAACTATTGTCAATCTGGAAAGGCAAAAAACGGTCATGGGAGTAACTAATGGGAGGTTTCTTCAAATGATAACCCATCAGCCTTCGGACCGCATTTACTTTACATTTATAAGTTGTATTTCTATTGAAATTCATTTGAAGTTATGAAATTCTATTCGAAAGAACAAAAAACAACTGTCTTGCGCAATATTCACAGGTAAGTGTCGTGATGTAGAATAACTGGCAATGCCTCAATACAGGTTCGTCGGACATTAGTGACATCATATGTATGAAGATATAATATTGTTTTATTATAATAAAAGTATCTGATTGAGAATCAGCGTCAATTACAATCATCATTAATGAAAGTTATTCTTAGCTATATTTTTAACTGTAGCATGACTTTCTGTAATTTTTCCATAATTTAAATATTTTATAGCAAATATATCTACCAGCAAATATGCTGTGGCAGATTTTCACGATGATTATCACTCATGACGATGGAAAATTTTGAATTCAAAGAACTAAAAAGAATAATTCTAGATACACTATTAGAAGATCATTATCAAAATAATTTGATAAGTATATGAGTATTTTAATCTGTATGGTAAATAAGTGGAAAATATCGAATATTGTCGAAGAGACTGTCTAACTATGATAGAAAAATATCATTGAAACATTTGAAGCACGATTCCAGTCTTGACTATTGTTTATCTTGTAGCAAAACCGTACAAACGTATCGATATTTTGTTTTCTTCTATGATTTATATTGATATCAAGTGATTGTGTTTGTTAGTCTGTCTGTAGGGCTACGAGAGAGAGTAAGATTGTATATGAGTATATCTCATAGACTTAATTTAATTCAAGAAACACGTGTCCTTACAAAAGAAATGAACAGTATATATAAAAAAGAGAAGAAGGAAAAAATGTGATATATGTTTACATTTTTGACTCAGCGCATCATGCATCATGACCCAAAAGAAAAAAGAAAAGAAAAAGAAAAAATGTGATCATGTATCACATTTTTAATAAAACGCGTATAAAAAAGAGTGATGACTTGAGTCATCGCTATCAGCCTTGGTGTTAACTAACCAATATACATATATATAAACAAAATCAAATTTTTTTTTCATATATGTAAGTAAAAGAAGACGTATATGTAAGATGTGCTAATCATTGATCGAAAAAAAAATTGAAAATCATGTTCTCAGGGATATTAATCAATTTCATTATAAAAAATATCATTAAAAGTATAATAATACTATTTTAAAACTTTAATATTATAATAATTAGAATTTCAAGTAGATCTTGAAGATTATTAAGTTCTTTTATAAGCATTTTTTCTTGTTTGTAATAGTTAGAATAAAATTATTTCATAAATGCAGACAAAGAACTTTTTTTCGTATAACATCCATCCATTATTAATGTTTCGCGGCTACTTATCTAGTTTTCTTAATTACATTCCATTGATCCTTGCTTCATATATTTTATACGTATATGATATTGTCAAAGGTCATTTAATAGTGAAAATATAATACTTTAGAATCATTTTATAAACTATCCATTTTTCTCTTCTATCATTTGTAATAATAGTTTGGAAATTCGGTGAATACGAAATGTGCATATATGATATATACAGGAAATATAATTTGTTCTCGTATAAAAAAAAAAATAGTATTTCATTCTTTTAAAGTATTATCAATTATTTCTTGAGGATAATACATCAAAACACTGCTGTAATTACTATACTAAAGATCAAATAATAAGCACTTTTGATATAGACTTTGCAAACTGCTTCAGTTTCTAATTCAAATTGAGAGTATAACAATAAAATTTAACAGTTAGTGCATAACTAAATCTTTGTATATTCTACCACACTCATATCGATTCATCCATTTTTCGCATTTTAAACGATTTCTCTTAATCATGTTTCATTAAAATTTCAGTAACATGATTTTTATTTGATTCAGATATTTATTAATTAAAAATGCAAAATACCTAATCGCAAAAAAATGTGTGTATGGATTCGACGGTTATAATCTTTTGATAATCAAATTAAAATCTTGGATATGAAGTTCTTAAATAGATATCATATAAAATTGTGGTCATGATTTCTTATATTCACATACTCGTAAATAATATATGACATCAGGATAATCCATTAAACTATTCATAGAAATATATATTATATCAGTACAAAGGTTCATGATTTTACGATTCGTTTATTGATGTAATGAACTGTGTTCAAATAACAAAATCAAATCTATAACAACAATTCGGTAGAAATCGTGTTGATTATATCAATTTCTTTAAAATATCTTAGCATCGTGTAAATACCTTAACAAAGTAGTATAAAACGAAAATATACATTAATTTTTAATTTTTATACTACAAAAACAAAGTGTCTCTGAGAAAATCTATTTAGAAGCGTTGAAATGTTTAATGCTAATAACTTTCTTGTGCTATAATCTTTATACACGTAGCTTTTGTATCAAGAAAATATATTGAATATATAAAGAATAAATATAATTAGTATGAAAAAAGTGAATAATAGATTAAAAAAAAGAAAAAATGTATAAAATAGAATATTAACATGTCTGTAAGAGTACATTTAAACTGTCAGTACCATCATTAATCACAGCAAAATCTGTTTTTTTGTCATTGTTGAAGTCACCGACAACAACAGACGAGGGATGAGATCCATAGTTGGTTGCAACAACCAAGAATTTGTCAAATGTACCGTTACCCCGTCCAAGAAATACACCTTGATTGTTGCTATCATAATTAGCAACCAAAACATCCAAGAACGTATCATTGTTAAAATCAGCCACAGCTAGAGAATAAGGACCTGAAACTGAACCAGTAGAATATGTTATTTGATTTTTGAAAGACCCATTTCCATATCCCAGAAAAATACCCATATTAGCAGTACCGTAATTAGCCACGACAATATCTAGATAAGTATCGTTGTCAAAATATCCAACAGCTACCGAATATGGAGATGAGTATAAACCAGTTGAATATGTAACTTGATTTGCAAAAGATATATTACCGTATCCAAGAAAAATACCAATATTCTGTGTGTTTGAATTAGCAACAATAACATCTGTCTGATTATCATTATTAATATCACCGACAGCCAATGATCGTGGTCGAGAATAATTACCGGTTATAAGCGTTGTTTGTGGTAAAAATACTTGATTGGTAGATCCAAGAAGAATACCAATACGATTATCGGATTCACCCGTCGTAACAAAATCCAACTGAGTGTCGTTATTGAAATCACCAACAGCTACAGAGGATGACGTTAATCCAGCTGAATATGTCATTTGATTTCCAAACAAACCATTCCCGAATCCAAGAAGAACAGTGGCATTAATGTTAAATCCACTGACACAAATAATATCCAAATGATTGTCGTTGTTGAAATCACCGACAGCTACAGAAGTTGGAGCATAATCAATTGAATACGTCATTTGATCTGCAAACGAACCATTACCATACCCAACAAGAACACTAACGTAACTGATAGCCAAATTGATAACAACAATATCCAGTCGATTATCATTGTTGAAATCACCGACTGCTACATAACTAGGGTAAGGATCAGTTGAATATGTCATTTGATTTGCAAATGAACCATTCCCATACCCAAAAAGAACACCCACATTGTTCTTAAATTCATTAACTACCACAATATCTAGTCGATTATCATTGTTGAAATCACCAACAGCTATAAAGGGTGGAGCAGAGCCAGTTGAATACCTGATTTGATCTGCAAATGAACCATTGCCATATCCAAGAAGTACACTAATGTCATGGGTCCAAGAGTTCGCCACAACAATATCCAGTCGATTATCATTATTGAAATCACCAACAGCTACAGAAGATGGTAAAGCGCCAGTTGAAAACGTCATTTGATCTGCAAATGAACCATTACCATACCCAAGAAGCACACTGATATTATTGCTATGTAAATTGGCGACAACAATATCCAGTCGATTATCATTGTTGAAATCATCAACAGCTAAAGAGGCTGGACTAGCGCTAGTTGAATATGTCATTTGATCTGCAAATGAACCATTACCATACCCAAGAAGCACACTGATATTATCGCTATAGAAATTGGCGACAACAATATCCAGTCGATTATCATTGTTGAAATCATCAACAACTACAGAGGCTGGACCAGTGCCAGTTGAATAGATTATTGGATCTACAAAAGATCCAGTATTATACGTAGAAAAGACATTCACATTATCGTTATCATCACATGCGACAATAATTTCTGATTGTGCATCATTATTAAAATCACTGGAAACGATAAGAAATGGAGATGAAACAAAATGAAATCCATTATTTGTTTGAGTTGTAAATGTGCCTTTTGCATTTCCAATCAGCATATCGAGATCTTTAGTACCATAATTTAGCACAGCAATATCCAATAGCATGTCACCATTATAATCAGCAATAGCAATAGCTGATGGATGAGAATCGGAGCTACTAATGAGTATTTTTTGGCTTAGAAAAGTACCATTCCCACTTCCAAGAAGAACACCAATATTGTTAGTGCCATAATTAGCGGTAATGATATCGAGTCGAGTGTCATTGTTTAGATCACTAATAGCAACATATCGTAAACTGGAAGCACCACCAGATGCATAAGTCATGTATTTAATCAAAGCTCCTCTGTTAAATTGAAGTAGTACACTGATATTATTGTCATTACTATTGGCGACAACAACATCGAGGTGAGTATCATTGTTGAAATCACCAATAGCTAGCGAGATTGGACTAGAACCAGTTGAAAACGTCACTTGATTTGCAAACGACCCATTACCATACCCAAAAAGAACACTAAAGTCATCGCTATCGTAATTAACTACAGCAATATCCAATTGAGTGTCCTTGTTGAAATCACCAACAGCTATAGACTGCGGGGAAGAGCCAGTTAAAAACGTCATTTGATTTTGAAATGAACCATTGCCATACCCAAGAAAAACACCCACATTATTGTCACCTTCATTACCTACTACAAAATCCAGTCGATTATCATTGTTGAAATCACCAACAACTACAGACCATAGATCGGAGCCAGTTGAATATGTGATTGGAACTGCAAATGAACCATTGCCATACCCAAGAAACACACCCACATTGTTGTCAGCTCCATTTACTACCACATCCAGTCGACTATCATTATTGAAATCACCAATAGCCATATACTGCGGGGAAGAGCCAGTTAAAAACGTCATTTGATTTTGAAATGAACCATTGCCATACCCAAGAAAGACATTCACATTCTTGTCAAGTTGATTACCTACCACAATATCTAGTCGATTATCATTGTTGAAATCACCAACAACTACACAGAGTGGAGCAGAGCCAGTTAACAACGACATTTGATTTGCAAATGAACCATTGCCATACCCAAGAAAAACACCCACATTGTTGCCACCTTCATTAACTACTACAATATCTAGTCGATTATCATTGTTGAAATCACCAACAGCTACAGAGGCTGGACTAGCGCCAGTTGAATATGTCATTTGATCTGCAAATGAACCATTACCATACCCAAGAAGCACACTGATGGTACCGTCATCAACATTGGTGACAACAATATCCAATTGGTTATCATTATTAAAATCACCAACAGCTACAGACTGTGGATAAGAGCCAGTTGGATACGTCGTCTGACCTGGAAAACCTTCAAAATAACCAAGAAAGATATCGATAGCACCAGTATCATTATTAACGATCATAATGTCTAATCGATTATCTTTGTTCAAATCATATATGGCCAACGCAATTGAAGATGAAGAACCACTTGAATAGTATGTGAGCGAACTTTCAAAAGTACCACTACCGGATCCTAAAAGAACACCGATATTGTTAATACCTTGATTAATGACGACTAAATCCATTTTATTGTCCTTATTAAAATCACCAATGCCAATCGAGTATGGAGATGCATTATCAATAGAATACGTTATTTGATTCGTAAAACTGTCATTAGCATTGCTCAGAAATACACCAATGTTTTTAGTTCCGTAATTAGCTACAACAATGTCGAGGAAGATGTCATCATTAAGATAGCCAATAGCGATTGAATATGGATGAGATCCAACACCAGTTGAAAACGTGATTTGGTTTTCAAAAGTATTATTTTGATTACCGAAAAGAATACCAACATTGTTAGTGCCAGCATTGGCAATTGCAATGTCTAAATAATTGTCATTGTTGAAATCACCAATAACCAACGACATTGGAAGAGAATCATAGCCAGTCAGATATGCTACAGGAGATGAAAAATTTCCATTTCCATGTCCATAGAATATACTTATACTCTGTGTTCCATAATTGACAGTTGCAATATCAGGTAATGTGTCGTTATTCAAATCTGAAATACCAATTGAAATTGGACGAGATGAGCCAGTTGAAACTTCTCTCTGATCAGTGAATGATCCATTTCCAAATCCAAGAAATATACCGACATTATTAGTCCCAAAATTTGCCACGACAATATCCAAGTGATAATCATTATTAACATCATGAACAGCGACCATATAAGGAGCCGATCCAATACCAGTCGAATATATTGTTGGACTTCCAAGTATAATGCTGCTATTTCCAAAAGCCACACTTATACTGTCTACAGCATTATTAGCGATAACGACATCGAACCAAGTATCATTATTAAAGTCGCCGATAGCAATAGATCGTGGACCATATTTGTATTCGATTGGGTTTGGGTTAGTTTTACTGAACTTCAGCTCACACTTTGAAGCTAGATAATAAAATAAAGACTAATTTAATATTCCTGTTTATCTATCTCTATAATTTCAATGATATCTGTTGTAAACTATTGGAGAAAACACACTACTATGCAATCAGAGTGAACAAAGATTGTAAACTGACAAACAGTATACTTACACAAAATCTTATATATGCAGGATTTACGTGAGCGACTATATGAAAAATTCTTGCTAAGAAATTGCTTTATTTCATCATTCAATAATCTGTCTGAAATTGATCTACAATTAACATATCAATTCGATTACTAACTATTATCTCGTGATACTTCTAAATTAATAATCTTTACTTCAACTACTATTCAACTCAAGATGAGAGACGTGAAACATGAGCAAACCTGATTGTTTAGGTGAAGTAAAGCAGACTACCAATATAGCAATGAGCATTGCTATGGTCGAAAACATACAAAATGCACAAACAGGATGAACCATTAAATGAAGTATTGACCGTAAGCAAGATTTTCTAAAAACGAGAGCAATAAGATCATACATAATATGAAAAGAAAAATGGCATACCTAATCTTCAAAGCTATATTTTTTATCCGTTGATTGCCAGTATTATCGTTTACCCTCTCTCCAACATTCGTAATTGAAATTGGGTTCAAATTTTCGTTTCCATTGGTAGTCATAATTTCCTGATAAAACAAGCAGTTGATCGATATATTACTAATGTTCATAGAATATAGTTTAATTAATATAAGAAGATAGTTGTCAAAGAAAAACATATCTCTATATATTGTTCAATTTTAATAATATTTTAACTATAAAATGAAAGCATTTTCTGATAAAATAACACTCGATTCATTGATCGTTACGTAAGACCTTTTATGAATTTAGTCAAGTCAAAAGCGACTTGACTTGCTCGTCTTCTTCTCCTTCTCCTTTTCGATTGTTTTGTATGAACACCAATTCAACAGCAAGTATCACATATGGATTCATAGATATGCAACCGGATAGGGTACTTAAAACTAATCAAAACTTTTCTGCGATATGCCAAAACACACTAGCTTCTAGAGAATCGCAATGAAACCAGAGTTTAATGAATGCCTATTTTATATTATTTGAATCACCATTATCATTATTCGATATTATTGTTATATTATATTATTATTTTATTGTATTTTGAATGATCTAAAGTGATGTATTTATCAAACAGTAAGCACTTAATTTAATCTACTTTTATTCTATTTATTTTATTGGATCTAAGTAGATATATTTAGTGAACAGTAAGTAAATAATTTTTCTTATTGATTTCTATTTATTTTTGAAGTACTTTACTATATTTTATTATTTTAGAACATTTAATGAAAGATTTTTGTACCTCACTCTGAAGGTAGAAGAGGTAACACGTACGGTAAAAAAGATAATATCGTTACCATACAACACAATAATACGATCGTAAACCATCGTGTACAGTCTCAGTAAAACTCGACCTGGGAGGAAGCTAACTGTTTACGAACTTTAAAAAAATAAGAAAAAAAAATGTTGTTTCCGTTTGTGAATTGTCTGTAAGCGGCGACTATGATCTTACTAATACAATGAATATTATTAGTATATAAGTAGTTACCTTTAAATTATGTTCACAAAAGATCGAAGTCAAAGAAGAATCGATGTATATACTAGTTGTGAATATAAATGAAAGCAAAAAATGAAACAAAAATGTGTTAAATACACTCTTTTATTTCTCCTTTAATGTGATAGTTATTGATGCATGAATCTTCTTTATTTGACGATTTCGTAAAAATAATCAAATAGTCAGGCAAAACAACACAAAGGAGGGGTCTCTCATCGTCCGTTTATACAAACAATATTGCCTATAATGTATGTGCGCAGAGAAAAAAAATACATTAACTATTTCACTCACACCAACGAAATACGTATAGATAATTAGATTATGCATGACAAAACCGTTCTCTCTCGTCATGTATGTAAGAAATATTGCCTATAGTTAACGTATTAAGATAAAAGAAAAAGTATTCATGAGTCAGCTCTCTTTTTTTCTCATAACGAAAGATGCGCCGATAACTGGTGTACAAATAAAGCCTTTCTTTCGTCTTTTATTCTAACAAATATTACGTGTATTCTATGTATGAAAAGAAACGAAAAAAAACAAAACATCGTCGTAATCGATCATGCTTGATCGTTTATCATATCCTTTCGTTTAAATATTTTATCGAATCTTCTATTACCGTAGATCGTTTTGTAAAAATGTTTGTGCATAAAAAACTCATCAGATCAATTTTTACATTTTTACAATTTATTCTAATATGCTTATTTGCATTTTTTTTATGTATTGAGTAGATGCATTGTGAAAAATATTCATGTTATCCAATATGATTGAGTATTAAATTTTAAAATATCTCCTTGAAAAAAAAGAGTATCTGAGTACGATGATTTTTCTAAAATGTCGTTTCTGAGAGTAAAATAAAAAAGTCTTATTAGTTAATAAAAAGGTTTTTATTGTTCACAAAAATATTTATTGGAAAGGAATTTATTTTTTTCTGATAAGAATAAATAAGTGAGTAAAATAACAATTGATAATATTCTAATTAAGATTTTTCGTTTATAGTTGTACGTATTCGATCTAAAAACTAAGAATGAAACTATATTCTTCAATATAGTGATTACAGAAATGAAATCTTAAATCATATATACACAAAGTATTCAGTGACTGATTTATGGGAATATAATATAAAGGTTCGTAAAATAAATGAAATAGTCAGTTATTAATTGATCAGACGAATAAATAAATTTCAAAGTTAGTAAATAAAATTTTCTAATAGTTAGGTACATTACCAAATCAGTAAAAATTTGAAACAGCTACTGGGTGACTCATTTTTGTACTTTTTTCTTTTTCTTTACCTGTTCTACAAATGTGCTTCGTTTTTCTCATCTATTTTTTTTTCTAATAACAAGAATCTTTGTTTTAAGTTTTCTTATTGTTTATTATTTGAAAAACAAAGGCAAACAAGTTTCTCGATTTATTCTCTAGTCAATTTCTTTGTTCATCAAAATGTTTAAATACTTTCAATAAAATATTTACC